>JAQQSW010020689.1:0-10805 GCA_028646575.1 Pseudocheirus occidentalis | reverse complement strand
TATATGGGTTCATGGTCTCTTTGTTTTCCTTGCTGAACCTGGATTTTAAAAAATACAGGAGAAAAGAGATGATAGGAAACAAAGAAGATCCAAGACTAGTCAGAAGAACAATGAATCTCACTCTGGATGAAATGCATCAATCAATAAACATTTACTTAGTGCCTCCTATGTGTCAGGCACTGTGCTAAGTACCAGGGATATATGAAGAAGGAAAGGATATTCTTTGATCTTAGGGAACTTGCAATGTAATGGGAGAATTAATAGACAAAAAAATCTATATAATGCAAGCTATATACAAGATAAATAGGAAATCATTAACAGACAGAAGGAAGGCACTGGAATTAAGAGGGGTTGAAGAAGGCTTCTTTTAGAAGTTGGGTTTTGTGTTACAATTTAAAAGAAGCCTGGGAAGTCTGAAGTCAGAGTAGAGGAGAGTGTGCATTCCAGGCAAGGAGAATAGTCAGAGAAAGTGCTTGGAGCTGAGCTACAGTGTCTTGTTTGTGGCAAAGCAAAGTAACCAGTGAAACTGGATCAAAGTGTAAGTGACAGGGAGTAGAGTAGAAGAAGACTGAAAAATAATCAGAGGCAAAGGGTATGAAAGGTTTTGAATGATCATAAATAGAGTACTTTGAAACTGACCAGCCTTAGCAACAGATTAGATATGGGAGGGTGATGGGGAGAGATAATGGCCAAGTATAACTCCAAGGTTGTATATCTGAGTGAGTGGGATCATGATGCTACTAGAAATATGGATGGTAGGGAATTGGTTTATGGGGAATAATAATGCATTCTCTTTTGATTATGTTGACTATACTATATACTGTCATTACTATATATTATTATATTAAGTTAAACAGGACATCCAGTTCAAGATGTTGGAAAGGCATTTGAAAATGAGAGACTAAAGGTCAACAGAGAGTTTGGGGCAGTGTAGGTAGGTTTGATAACCATTGGTATTCAGATCATAATTAAATTTATGGTAACTTATGAGCACAAAAAGTAAAGTAGAATAGAAAGAGGAGAGGGTCCAGATCAGGATTCTGAGAAACTAGAGGGTGTGATTTTGTAGGAAATCCAGTAAAAGAGACAGAGAAGGTGTGGTCACATAGGTAGGAGGAGAACCAAGAGAGAATGTGGTCCAAAAAACCTAGAGAGAAGGGATTATCGAAGAGAAGAGTGGTTAACTGTTTCAAAATTCAAGGTCAAGGACAATGAGGATTGAGAAAAGGCCATATTTTTAGAGATGAAGAGAGGAAGAGGAAGAGGCAATGCCTGGATGGCAGAGCAAAGGGAACATTTCAGATGAACTCTCCCAATATTCTTCCCTAAACAATTGTAACACATCAAATCATATTCTAAAATGGTATATTCTTTCAGGTGACAAGATGGATATTCAATGAAACAGAGAACTTCCAAACTTTCTTGAGGATAGAAAACAGAGATAAGTAGAAAATTCAGTCTTCTAATATAAGACTCAGGAGAAGCACTAAAAGGTGAGCAGGAAAGAAAAAAAAGCATGTCATTCAGTAAGGTTAAAATGTTTACATCCTAGTATTGGAAGATGGCACTTTTAACTGTTGAGAACTGTATCTTTATAATGACATTTAAAGGAGATATACATAGACAGAGCATGGGGGTAGAAGTTGACTTTCATATGGTAATACAAAATTAATTATTCAGAGGGTGAAAAAAGATAGTATTGGGAAAAGAGAAAAGGGAGAGGCAGAAAAGAAAAAAATTACATCACATGAAGAGGCAAAAAGACCTATTATAGTAGAGACAAAGATGAATATTGTTTGACCCTTAATCTCATCAGATTTGTTGCTAAGAGGGAATGACATATATGCCCACCTGGGTATAAAAAACTATCTTTGCCTACAGGAAGCAAGAGGGAAAGGGAAAAGAAAAAAAAAGGGATGGATAGAAGGGATGGCAGATTGAAGAATGTGGTGGTCAGAAACAAAACACTATTGAGAAGGGAAACAGAAAGAGGAGAGAGAAAAACATAAATGGAGTGAAATAAAATGGATAGAAAGATACAGTTAGTAATCATAATTGTGAATGTGAATGGGATGAACTCTCCCATAAAACAGAAGCAAATGGCAGAGTGGATGAAAAACCATAATCCTATAATATGTTGTTTATAAGAAGCACATTTGAGCCAGAGAGACACATACAGAGTAAAAGTGAAAGCCTGGAGCAGAATATATTATGCTTCTGCTGGAGTGAAAAAAAAAGTAAAGCAAGGGTAGAAATCCTAATTTCACACAAAGCAAAAGCAAAAATATATCTAATTAAAAGAGATACTGGAAAAAAACCCTACATCCTGCTAAAACTTACCACAGACAATGAAGTAATATCAATACCAAACATATATGCACCAAATGGTGTACCATCCAAAATCTTAGAGAAGTTAAGTGAGTTACAGAGAGAAATAGACAGCAGAAGTATACTACTGGGAACCTCAATGTCAGCCTCTCAGAACTACAACTCTGCCCACAAAATAAAAAAGAAATAAGGAGGTGAATAGAATTTTAGAAAAGTTAGATATATTTACCTCTGGGAAAAAATTGAGTGGGGATAGGAAAAATATGCCTTTTTACTCTGTGGAACATGACAATTATAAAATAATTGACCATGTATTAGGCCATAAAAACCTCACAACCTATTTCAAAAAGACCAAAATATTAAATTCATCCTTTTCAGATCATGGTGCAATAAAAATTAAAAGGCCATGGAAAGACAGGCTAAAAATTCATTGGAAACTAAACAATTTAATTGTAAAGAATGAATGGATTAAATGACAAATCATAGAAACAATCAGTAACTTCATTCAAGAGAATAACAATATTGAGACAACAGAGTAAAAGTTATGGGATGCCAAATCAGTACTTACTGGAAATTTCATATCTCTAAATGGATAAAATAGAGAAAGAATATTTCAATGAATAGGGCACACAACTAAAAAACTAGAAAAGGAAAAAAAAATTTTAAAAATAACTTAATACCAAATGAGAAATTATGAAAACCAAAAGAAAGACAAAAGTATTTAATTAAGAAATAAAACTAAGATCAGAGCTGGTTTTTTTTAAAGAAAAGCACAATAAAATAGATAAACCTATCGTTAATTGTATTAGAAAAAAGAAATAAGAAAAACAAATTACTTATACTAAAAATAAAAGAATGAATTCATAACCAATGAAAAGAAAAATGTCTGAATATTTACAAAAATATAAATTGCTCGGATTAAAAGAAGAGGAAACAATTAATTCGCCCTTAATTCCATATCAGAATAAGACATTAACTAAGCAATCCATGAATTATCTAAGAAAAAAAACTGTAGGGCCAGATGAATTTACAAGTAAATTCTATCAAATATGTAAAGAACAATTAATTCCAATACTACATAAAATATTTGGAAAAATAGGTGAAGAAGGAGGACTATAAAATTATTTTTATGATATTAATATGGTGCTGATACCTAAATCGGAAAGAGCCTATGCAGAGAAAGAAAATTTTAGACTGATTTCCATAATGAATACAAATGCAAACATTTTGAATAAAATACTATCAAAGAGTTTATAACAACTTATCACTAGAATAATACACTTTGACCAGGTGGAATTTATACCAGGAATGGTGGCCTGGTTCATTATTAGGAAAACTATCAGCATAATTTATCGTATCAATAGAAAAATTAACAGAAATAATATAATCTCAATAGACACAGAAAAAGACAACATCTATTACTATTTAAAACACCAGAGAGCATAGGAATACATGAATAAACAATAAACAATGAATAACATCAACCTGAAACCATCAGCAAGCCTTATATATAATGGGAATAAGTTAAAAGCCTTTCCAATAAGATCAGAGGTTAATCAAGGATGTCTATTATCACCACTGTTATTCAATATTGTACTAGAAATAATGGCTTTAATAATAAAAGAAGAAAAAGAAATTGAAGGAATTAGAATAAGCAATGAAGAAATTAAGCTATCCCTCTTTTCAGAGAATATGATGGCATATTTAGAGAATCGTAGAGAATAAACTAAAAAAAATTATTTGAAATAATGAACATATTAAGCAAAGTTGCAGGATATAAAATAAACCCACACAAAATATCAGTATTTCTATATACTACTAATAAAACAGAGCTGCAAGAGTTAGAAAGAAAAATTCCACTTAAAGTAACAGTAGACAAAACAAAATTTTGGGGAGTTAACCTGCCAAGACAAACCAAAGAAGTATTTGAACATAATAAAACCTTTTTACACAAATAAAGTTACATCTAAATAATTAGAAAAATATCAGTTGCTCATGCATAGGCCAACCTAATACAATAAAATAACAATTCCACCTATGTTAATTTGCTTATTCCATGTCATACTAATCAAACTACCAACAACATCTGATAGAGCTAGAAAAAATAATACCAGCATCCTTCTGGAAGAACAAAAGGTCCAGAATATTATGGGAATTAATGAAAAGAAATGCAAGGAAGGTGAGCTTACCATACCAGATTTAAAATTAAAATAAAGCAATAAACATTAAACTACTTAGTACTGGCTAAGAAATAGAGTGGTAGATGAGTGGAATAGATTAGGTACACAAGGCACAATAGTCAATGACAGTACTAATCTCCGGTTTGAAAAATCCAAAGACTCCAGTCTGTGGCATTAAAAGTCAGTATTTTACAAAAACTGCTGGGAAAACTGGAAAATAGTATGGCAGAATCTAGACATAAACCCACATTTTATGTTTCATACCAAGATAAGATCAAAATGGATACATTATTTAGACATACAGGGGAATATGACAAGCCTGTTAGGAGGGGAAGGAATAGTTTGCCAGACAGATCTGTGGAGAGGGAAAGAATTTACGGCCGAACTAGAGATAGAGAACATTATGAAATAAAGTGAATAATTTTTATTATATTAAATTTTAAAAGTTTTACACAAACAAAACCAATGCCACCAAGATTAGAAGGGAAGGAGAAAACTTGGAAATAATTTTCATAGCTAGTGTCTCTGATAAAGACCTCCTTTCCCAAATATATAGAGTCCAATTTATAAGAAAGCAAGTCATTGATAAATGATCAAAGGATATGAAGAGGCAGTTTTCAGACGAGGAAATTAAAACTATCCTGTCATAGGATAAAATGCTCTAAATCATTATTGATTAGCGAATTGCACATTAAAATGACTCTGAAGTACCACAACACACTAATCAGATTTGCCAACGTAACAAAATGGGAAAATGATAAATTTTGGGAAAGATGTGGGAAAATTGGTACACTAATGAAACAATGAGCAGGCTGATTTCAGAAAAACGTGGAAAGACTTACATGAAGTGATGGTAAATGAAATGAACAGAACCAGAACATTGTACACGGTAACAATAACCTTGACCAACTTTGATAGAAATGGCTCTTCTCAGCAATGCAAGAGTCTAAGACAACTCCAAAAGGTTCATGTTACAAAATGTTATCCACATCCAGTCTGAATGCAGATCAAAGGATACTATTTCCTCCTTTTATTTTTATTTTCTCTTTCTTATGGTTTTTCCTCATAGTAAATGTAGAGCCTAAACCAGATTGCATGCTGTCTTGGGGAGGAAGTAGAGAGGGAGGAGGAAAATTTTTGAACCCAAAAGCTTAAAGCAGTGAATGTAGAAAACCAAAAATAAATAAATGAACAAATAAATGAATTAAAATAAAAAATAGACATTCGAGGTGTTCCTGAAACAAAGACCAGAGCTGAATAGAAAATGCAACATTTAAAATCTGATTTAAGAGAAATGCAGAAAAGTAAATATAAATGAGAAATCATGAGGATCTTCAAAAGGTTACTGCATTTACATTAACACATGGAAAGATGATACTATAACCTGCAAGAACTTTATTACTTTTTTAAGGTAATTAGAAGTAGTCTATGGTCCTCCTTGGCCTTTCACTGCCACTACCATGTCCAGAGGTCTGCTGCTTAGAGGCGTGATCTCCAACTGCAAGGTAGACTTTATGATCAGCTGCATCCATTTCCACAACTTCCTTGGAGACTCATGGCACATTTTCTTCTCCCATCCTCAGGATTTTACTACAGTGTGCACAACAGAGCTGCACCATACCACAATTTGGGACCCCAGAATTTGGGAAGAGAATGTTAAGATGATTGCTTTTAGCTTTTCACTTTGTGCAAGACCATCTTGCCTGGAGTAAGGATATCAATGTATACAATGTAAATGAGTTCACAGAGAAGCTACCTTTCTCTGCCATTGATGATCACAAATGAGATCTGCCATCAAGTTGTGCATGTGAGACCCAGATGAATAGAAGGTGTAGGGCATGACTCTGACAACTTATGTGGTTTTTGCTTTTGGCCTTGATAAGAAGTTGAACCTGTGTATCATCTACCTAATATCTACTGACAGGAACTTTGACAAGATCCTTAGAATGGTTGATTCCTTTGAATTAATGGCATACAAAGTATTATTACTACTGTTGACTGGAAATGTGGGGATAGTGTCATGGTTGTCCCAACTATCCCTGAAAAGAAGGCCCCGAAACTATTTCCTAAAGGCATCTTCACTAAAGAGCTCCATTCAGGCAAAAAATATCTATGGTACACCCTTCAGCCATAGGTTATTCCACCAATATCATCCTGAGGTCTGGCTAGGGCTCCCTTGAAAATCTCTACCAAAAGAGATACCAGTTTGCCAATCATGTTTTCCTATAGAAATTGATTTTAAAATATTGGGGTGATGAAAGTCAGGAGTCTTTGGGTTGCTCTATTAATGACTTCTTAAGTAAAAATGACACTAAAAATCACCCCTGATTCCTCTCATTGTACTTTAATAGCATTTCATTTGAGTCATTAAACTCCCTTGTCACCCTGCTCACTATCTATGGGATGGTATTGTTTGGGACTTAAATTTTTGTGAGATCTATTGCAATCTCCATTATCAGCCAACTAGTGTGGATGGTATCAAGGAAAGGGATTTAGGAGCACTGCAGGAACAGTATTTCTTTATCTCACCTATTAGACAAGTCATAAGTCATCTCTTTTTCTACTTATCCATTAGAAGGAAGAGACAATTTAATACATCTAATTTTGATGTTTATCTCCCAAAGATTTTTTGTACCAACAACTTGTAATAATTTACGTGTTTCAGAGAGTTTTATTTTGTCTCCAATGTTGAGTGTTCTAACAACAGTTAGGATAAACTTGGAGATTCTTCTCTTTCCAGCAGATAACAGGAAAGCAGGACAAAATAACTTTCTAATTATGTTACAGTATGTGGTTGAGACTACAGAGAGTGATGTATAGAATGGTGGAGGGTCACAATTTTGCAATTGTGGATGCCTTTTTAAACAAACTATATATCCAGACATGGAAAAGTGCTCTTAAATGTTCATAATAAAATGAAACCATGTGTATTTGAGGCAAAGGAAGGGATAAAGATAGTATTTCTTTATGATAAAATGTTGTCTCTGCAGAAGATTGTTTTCTGATATTTTGCCCTTAGGGGAGCCGCAAAAAATTTTTTGACCAAACAAATAAAAAGTAGTCTACTAGACAGACAGCATGAGAAGGATCTGATTATGTTGAAATGATCTCAAAATAAAAACAGAAGGCTGAGAAAGAAGGACATATTGGGTGAAGAGGGAAGGGAAAAGAACAATGAAAAACATTATTTCACCTAAAGGAAATGTACAAGGATGAGTTTTTCCAATAAAAGAGAAAATGAGATGGGGCAAGAAGCAATACTTGAATCTCATTGATTTGTACTGGTTAAAGAAGGAAGAGTGTATGTGCACACATAATTGGATATTGAAATCCTTAACCAACAGGGAAGAAGGAGGATAAATAGTTAGGAGAAATCAAGGTACAGTGATAAATGGGAGGGTAGATTAAGAGAGGCAGTAAAGTCAGCAGTAAAAAAAAAAGACTTTTGAGGATGGTCAAAGGAAAAAAAGACAAAAAGAAAGATAGGAGGAGGAGAAAAACAGATGAAGGAGGAAGGAAAACAGAAGGAGGATGAGGTGTAAAAGGAGGAAAAAGAGAAGGAGAACAATAGGAGTAGGAGGAAGAGGAGGAGGAAGAGGAGGAGGGTCAAGGAGAGGAAAGTAATAAGAGAAATATGCAGTAAGCCATCATATCCGTGATTGTGAAGGAGTTGAACTTATACAGTAGCTGGAAGTGGTTTGGATAATGGATTAAAAATAAAAATCCAAAAATTTCTTGTTTCCAAAAAACATGCCTGCAACAGAAAGACACAAACAGACTTAAAATAAGGTGCTTTAATGGAATCTATTGTACTTCAACTGAAGTAAAATAATGAGGATTGCAAAACACAAATGATATCAGAGAAAGGAAGATTAAATGTAGTCCTAATTAAAGGAGATAAAGGGAGCCTGCATTTTAGTAAATGGTACCATAGGCTATAAATTAATATTAATGCTAAATATAGATACACTAAATGGAAACTCCATAAAATTCTAGAAAGAAAAGTTAAATGAGGAGAAAATAGACTGTAAAATTGGACTGTTGGGAATATTCAGTTTGCTCTATTCTGAGCTAGATAAACCTAGATCATAAAATAAATAAGGCAAAGTAATTTTTTTAAACTCATAATAAATGAGTTAAAGAGATGTATTGAATTTTTAAAATCCTAAATATGTTAACCACTGGAAAAAATTAAATAGGAATTTAAAAGAAAATCCTTTTTTTCATCAGCTATCCATAGTACCTTCACAATTATTGGCCAAGTATTAGGGCACACCATCCTCAAAAATATATCCAGATAAAGAGACATATTGAATGCACTCTTTTCGGACTATAATGAAATGAAAATTAAATATAATAAAGAACTCTTGAAGCAGAAATCAAAATTAATTTAAAACAAAATAATCCAATTTTCAAGAATGCATGAGTCACAAAATAAGGCAAGGAAATAATCACAAATTCCATTAAAGATAATGGCAATGAAATAACATTAAAAGTTAATAGGATGAAGACAAAGAAGTATGTAGGAAAAAATTTATATCTCTAAACCCCTAGATCAATAAAAGAGGGAAGTGAAAAATTAAAGAGTTGGGGATGAAAATAAAAAAACTCAAAAAGAAAAAAATCTCTATTAAGATTTAAAATAAAATCCTAAAACCCAAAAGAAAGACTTAAAAAGAGTAAATTTAGAAAAATCTGTGAATTTAAAAAATGGAAACCCAGTGTATGAAACAACAACAGTGAAATAGCTAAAGCATTGCTTAATTTGATTTTTTTAATAAAGAAAGACAAATTGCCAGTATTAAAAATGAGAAGGATTAATGCAGATAAAATTAAAACTGTAATTAGGAACCCGGTTTTTTAAACAATTATATGTCAATAAAACTGAAAATCTGAACTTCATAAATATTCACCAAAATATAAAATAGACTTGTTACAAGAGGACTAAATAAAATGCTTACATTATCCTACCTTAGAAAAAGAAGTTTAACAAGTCATACATGAGCTCCCCAAGATAAAATCCATATGACTACCCAGATTATAAAAAGAATTCTAGCAAATATTTAAAGAACAATGAATTTCAATGCTATATAAACTACTTTAAAAAATAGCTAAAGAACAAGTTCTTCTAAATACTTTCTGTGACACAAACGCAATCTTGATACTTTAATTTAAAAAGAAAGAGCAAAAGAAGAGAACTATTGACAAATTTCTCTAATGAGTGTTAATGCTAAAATTTTAAATTCTAGAAAGAAGACTGCAGTAATATATCCAAAAGATTATTATGACCAGGTACAACTTATAATAGGAACATAGAACTGGTTTGCTATTGGGATAATTATAATTGGCTGTATCAATTAACAAAGGAAAAATATCATATGGTTCATCAACAGATCCTGAAAAGTCTTTTGATAAAACATACCACCTATTCTTATTTTTAAAAAAACAGCCTAGAAAGCATAAGAATTATAACAAATTATAAATAGTAACTGTCTAAAACCAAGAGCAAGCATTATTTGTAATGGGAATAGAAGTCTTCCTCTGAGATCAGTGACACAAAGATCTCCATTATTACCATTATTATTCAGTATTGTACTAAAATGTTAGGTATAGCAAGAGACAATAAAAGGACATTGTACCCATAGGAAAAGATAATGATGAGTCAAAAACAAAACAAAACAAAACAAAACAAAAAACCCTATCCTTCTTGGAAGATGAGATAGTATCCTTAGAGAAAATCAAAAAATAAAAACTAGTTGGAAGAATTAACAACTTCAACAAACTGACAGGATATAAAAGAAACCCACATAAATCATCAGCATTCCAGAAGAGATTGTAATACAATTTTCATTTAAAATATCTGTAGAAAACACAAAATACTTTGGAGTCTACTGGCTAAGAAACACACACGAATGATACAAATATTTCTTTCACAAAAGAAAGGTAGCTCTAAACAGTTGGAGAAATGTTAATCGCTCATGAATACATGAAACATAAATAATCAAAAGGGCAATTCTAAACAAATTAATTTTTATTTTTAATGCCATAATAATGAAATTACTAAAGAATTATTTTATAGCTCCAGAGGAAATAAGAACAAAGTTTATGTAGAAGAATAAAAGTTCAAGAATATCAAGGGAATCAGAAAAAGAATGAAGGAAAAAAAGCATAGTGGTAACAACTTTCAAACTATACTACTAAACAGTAATGATCAAAACATTCTGGTCCAGCATAATAGAGAGGTTGGTCTGTCAAATAGATTTGGTGCACAAGATACATAAGCAAATGACCATAGTA
>JAQQSW010020688.1:0-10805 GCA_028646575.1 Pseudocheirus occidentalis | reverse complement strand
CTGGGTTCTCTAAAGGTCTCTAGAGTTCTTCCAAACTCTAATTCTGCTTCTGTGAAGTCACTGCTCCTTCAATGGAACTACCCACAGTTTAACTCTGCTGTACAATGGGTTTTAGTCCCTTTCTCCCCGAGACCAGGAGCAAAGGCAACTGACAGTGTGCAAAACTTCAGAAAAGTTTACTGGGTTTTTCTTCTGTGAGGAAAAAAGAGGGTGAGGGAAGGATGAGAGAGAGGAAGAGTTCAAAGGTCACAAATTAGTATGGTGTAGTGGATAAAGAAGGGTAGCTAGATGGTGCAGGAATTTGGAAGACTCATCTTCCTGAGTTCAAATCTGGCCTCAGATACTGACTGTATGATGTGTTATCCTGGCCAAGTCACTTTAACCTTTTTTCCCTCAGTTTCCTCATCTGTAAAATGAGCCAGAGAAGGAAATGGCAAACTACTCCAGTATCTTCATCAAGAAAACTCCAAACGGGTCACAGAGAGTCAGATACAATTGAAAAAACAACTGAACAACAAGAGGAAATAGAGAGAGCAGGTTTTCAGAGCCAGCAAGACCTGGGTTCAGGTCCCACATGTACTGGCTCTGCAATGACTTCGTCTCTTAGGGCCCCAGGCACCTCTCTCATGGTACAAATTTCAGAGAAAATATTTAACTCACACCTCACTCGGAAATAAATGTAGCATTCCATGGAATGAAGATGCATTTTAGGTCTACTTTTATGGAAATGCACTGGAAATGCTTTACTTCCATTAGGTGTCTAAACATTTTTTTAAACTCGGTCAAGTCTAACATACTTAGTCCCAAGGAAAATCCCACCTTCTACAGGAAGCCTTCTCCAACCCCTCTTTGATTCCTGTGCCTTCCCTTTGTTCACTGTTTCTTATTTGTCCTGTACACAGCTTGCTTGGTGCGTGTTTGCGTGTTGGCTCATTCTGTCAGACTGTAAGTTCCTTGAGAGCAGGGACTGCTTTTTGTCTCTTCCTGTATCCTCATCACTTAGCAAAGTGTCTAGTACATACTAGGTACATAATAAATGTTGGATTGATTATTTGTTAGAGGAGGTTTTCTCACCCAGGAATTGTGTATGCCAACAAAATGAATGCTCTAAGTGCAACCCCCCTGATTACTTGCACAAATGTAGATAGATGGACATTTATTTTCAGTCTTCATAGGTAGACAGCTAGATAGCTAGAAGACTGGTAATCAGGTCACTATCTTCCATCTTCATCTCTCTGTCTCTCTCCACACACACACACATACACACACATGTATAGACAGACAGACAGTTATAGATATATACATGAAAACTTAAGATTGTGATTTACATTTGGGCTTTCTTGCTTGGGGGTCCTTCACAATCAAAGACCAGTGAACTACGAGTTTGTTTCTCTCTTTGTGTCTCTGTCTTTGTCTGTCTCCCTCTCACCACATACTTCAAAGGTGATGGCAGAAGTCACTAAATACTTGCCTCAGCCAAACACACACAAATAGAGCGGTACCATTCCCCAGAACAAGGCAGCAGATTAAGAAATTCTCCCATCTTTCCTTAACACAGCAGGCCAAGCTGGCATGAGGCTGCCATCCTCTGCTCCACCTACTCCCTTCTCTGCACAATGGTCTATTGACAGAAAGCTGAAAGCGCCCCTTTTGTCTGCCACCAGCCGGGCAGAGCTGGAGCGTAAGGGAGGGAACAAGGGAGCAGCAGGCAGACCGTGGGCTCGCTGTTCTTCCAATTTGCCAGCAAAGAACACTCTCAAGCCCTGAGCTTGTGCTTCGTCACCCTGCTGTGTGGCTGGCAGATGACCTAAATCAGGACGGCCTGGAGACTGTTGCTTCTTGTACTAAAAATGAGCAGTTTTCAGTAGGATTGCTGGAAAGGAGGCAAGGGTGGGAGAGGAGGACACGACAAGAGAAGTTTCTATTACACTTGTTCTTTACCATGGATATTTCAAAAAATAGAAGCTATGGAATTCTATTGGTTCAACTAGATCTCTTGGGAAATAAACACACATCAGCTGGAGAGTGGGTCTCAGAACCAGAAGATCTTGGGGCTTTGATTCCCCTTTGGACACACATTGTCTGAGTGATGCTGGGGGGGCACGTCACTTAACACATGAGGGTTCTCCACAACTCTCTGCAAGTCTCAGTTGTAAAAAAGGTGCTGACCTGTACTAGTGGAGGAATTTTCATCACCTGGGAGTTCTCTATACCAATGAAAAATCACTAGTCCTGTCCTTACCTCTATTCTGGAGGGGCAATGTACCTGGGGCATGGAGTGTTAGATCAGTTTCAAAGTCCAGCTCAGATACTTAGCAGGATTTTGGTCTGCAACAAGTCTCTTAATCTCTCAAGATCTCAGTCTCCTCATTGGTTAAAATGAGAGGTTTAGACTTAAATGACTCTAAGGTCCTTCACAGCCCTAAATCTATGATCCCATGTCTCTAAACACCAATTTTCTATACAACACCAACAGTGTCAAAGTGGACTAGAAACAGATCCCTATGGGTTACATATGGGTTTAGAAAACCACAAATTAACATCATCTGTGTTGTACTGCTTTTTAATTTATGTTGTTAAATATTTCCCAATTACATTTTAATCGGCATCAGGCCTCTAGGGAGTGTTTTTTAGCAGCTTGCACCCCATGAGTTTGACACCTCTGCACTACATGATGTTGTATGTCTTCCTCCCCTCCCCTCTCTCTCTTTCTCTCTGTCTTCCCTTCTTCTTCTTCTTCTTCTTCTTCTTCTTCTTCTTCTTCTTCTTCTTCTTCCTCCCTCTCTCTCTCTCTCTTCCTCCATCCTTCCCTCCTCTTTCTCTCTTGATGCCCTCATGCCTTCAAGGGTGCAAACACACCCACACACCCACACACTCACACCCATATACACACCCCTTTAGAAGGTTGGGGTGGGGAGGGAAAATCTGGTTCTGTGCTTTTTATTTTTATAAGGAGCTCCCAGTGAGGAAAGTCCCTCTTCCAATATAGTGTATTGTTAACTGTTCAATAACTGTTCTGCAACTCATCACTCACCCAGAAATATTTGGCCAGTGACAACACTTGTCAGGTGCAATACTTAAACCCTCCTCTTCCTGACCGCAAGTTCAATTTACCACCCACTATACCATATTACCTAGTATATATTCTATGGAGAAATGGTTTCTTCATAGGAGATAAGGAGGCAAATTACTCCCATTCAAAGACTCATAGCATGTTTTTACATCAATGCTGAGTTAAATAACTTCTGGTTTAACAAAATGGCCCTTTCTCGCACCCCCCCCCCCACTGCAAAGAATCCCCAACACTAGACTTAATATTTTTAAAATGCCAATCCAAAATCAGAGCTGCTTCACTGTCACACAGAATTAGCATCTTGTTTTCAAAGCCAACCAAGAATAAATGTCACTGATGCAGGTACCAGGAGATATCTACTTCTAAGAAGTTTACAATCTGTTTTGTCATTACAATACAACACCTAAACAGTTATCCAGCACCTACTGTGTATGAAGGCACTAGACTAGGCACTAGGTTACAAAGACAAAATCCAATCTCCCTGCCCTCAAGAAGCTTATATTCTACTGACACAGCTACAGACAAGGCAGTACATGTAAGATGCCGTATCAGTGATAGGTGCAAAAAAAAAATGAACTTAAGCTAAAAACAAGAAAACTGTACCTTCAGACACTGATCAGCGTGTTCCTTACCATTCATCATCATGCTTTAGGAAGGCTGTTGACAAGCTAGAAGCCCCGGTGAACGGACAATTTCCCCTGGCTGAGGACTTACAGCCATGCCATAGGAGGGTCTTGTGGTATGACCTTGGGATGACATGATTCGGCAAGAGTGTGACCTCCATTGTGTAGAAGAGGGATCAGACTTGTTCTACTTGCCTATAGATGGCAAAATGAGGGACAATGGATAAAGAATCCAGCGGCAGATTTTGGCTGAATATACAGAAAAATTTCCAAGCAATTACAAAACTGAAAAAATAAAATATGTAGCCTTAGGGGTTTATAAGATGATTCTACCACTGGAGTTATCCCTAGCAGACACTGGAGATGTAGCCATTTAATTTTCACTTAAGTTGAACTAGAGCATCCAAGGTCCTAAAATGTGTATCTATGGGAAATGAAGGGAGAGGTGGAAGGGGGGGCAGGAAAATAAGAAAAATGTTCTAGGTCAGGCCTTGAAAACCACACAGGGAAATTTAGACTTGTGACAGTCAATAGGGAGTTACAGGGGAAAGCAATAATGAAATGAGAAAAGCTTACAGGATGGGAGTGAGGGTGAGGGCGTGGCAGAAAGGGATTTAGAAAGATTAAGAACAATAATCCATATATAATATGATGAGAAAGCAGGCTGGGATGTAAATGGATGCAGATTGATCCAGGCATTGAAGGAAGAACAAAAACAGGGAGAATGGCCCATATGATGAGGAAGACACAAGAGTTTTGTAACTCCCAGGTCCTTGGGAGTAGAGAATAGTGGTCCAATTAGCCAAACTGGATTGTAGGGGAAGGAAAACTTACTGGGGAGGAACAGAATGCATCATGCTGGGCTCTACCAGCTTTGATCAAAGGCAAGCAGAGGCCCCTTTCTAACTTTACATTTCACTTCCCTCTCCTTTAGACAGTCTTTTCAGCTCCCTTTCCTTTCTACAAAGACAAGGATTAGTGAACAGATTTTGGATCAGGCCATGATTTCCTCTATTTTCATGTCCTCACCCTTAGCCACATTCTTTTTTTCTCCAGATTGGGCTCAGGACAGAACCTGCTTCTTACAACTACCTATGAAATCCTTACCCACACCTAAGGGATTGTTTCATCATCTGGAAAACAAGGGAGTTGAACAAGATGACCCAGAGGTGTGTTCCAGCGCCTGGTCTATGATCTGAGGATGTCCACAGAGCTTAATGTTACCATGGCCACTCCTCTACTGCAGGTGCCTTGGCATTTTGCCTTTCTTGGAATCCTAAGTGCTTAGCACAATGCCTGACTAGTTACCTGTGTGTCCATTTTCAAAGAGCACCAATGACTTCATGGGGTGATGTCTTGACTTGATTGTGAATTGGATTTAAGTGAGGCAGAGTTGCATAAAGATCTCAGCCTCACTCTCTCTTCCAGAACCAGTGAAGTTCAGTGACAGGACAAAACTCAGGACAACTGGGAAATGGTCCAGTGGTCAATGAATGACCTTGGTTCTTCAATGCTTGGCCAAGCTCTAAGAGCTCCCCTACTTCAGTCACCTTTGTGGATGTCAGAACAAATTGTTCTCATTCACTCATTCAGTCACAAGACATCTTTGACATGCTTGCAGTAGACACCCCGCTAACTCAGCCAGGTGTTTGAGGCCCCTTGGTTATCCTCAATCTGGTTTAACTTGTCTACCAAGACAGTTTACCTGGGTGTAGCTGATGTACAGGCTACAGCTTCTGGGAGCCATGGATGAGAGCTAGGTGCCAGGTAGACACCAAAGGTAGAAAGTAGCCCTGAAAGGGCTCAACAAGCCTCATACCAGATATGTTGTGCTTGTTTGTGCTTTGTTCTCAAAGACAACCGTGATATCAAGAAGGTGATACCATGACTTGCAAGTGAATTGGATTTAAGTGAGGAGGGCTGTGCAAAGGCTGTGCCTCACTTTCTCCTCCAGAACCATCTAGGTCAGGTTGGCAAGAGGTGCTGTGCTCCTTGAATGCTAGGTACATAATGAATGCTTGTTGACTCAACTTCACAGACCTTGTCTTGGTTCACTTGTTTCCTGGAGCTATATTTTGTCTTCTTAAAACTAATGGCTCTTAAAGAGTAGTTCCAGGACCCCTGGGGGGCATGTCCCGAGACCCTTTCAGGAGGTGCTTGAGGCCAAAACTACTTTCATAGTAAATATGTTATTTGCCCATTATAACACTCCTCTCTTTTCCAACTCCATATCTATGTGAGGCAAGATTTTCTTTACATACTTCAACCAAAACAACAGATCCCAACAGAATGAATGCAGAAGCAGACAGGAGAATTCAGCCGTTTTCTATTAAGCCAGATAGTAAAGAGATTTGCAAAAGTAAATAATGCAATGCTCCTCTTCTCATAATTTTTTGGGGGGAATATATTTTTTAACAAAAATGTTATTTAACATGTAACAGTTTATTATTATTTTGAATGAATATATATTTGTACAATTTATCAGTTTTAATGTCTAATGTGGCAAATATCAATAGCTCTAGCCTCCACAAACAAAAGCTCTTTGGGGTCCTCCATAATTTTTAGATGCAAAGAGTCCTGAAATCAAAGAGCTTTTAAACCACTCTCCTAAAAGACCACAGTCAATGACAAGGATGAGACCTTTCCGTGCCCCCTGTAATGCCTAGGACTGTGTTAGGCACAAGGCTACCACTGGTGGCAGACAAAGTGACCATCTTTCTGGTGCCTTTCCAAAGCAAGGCAGTGAGGAGCAGGAAGAATGCCTCTGGAGAGCTCTCCTCCTTAACTCTACTCACTACAACACAGAGATGCACAGCTCATAGAAATTCTGGCAAAGAACCTTCCCCAAAGGGTGATATTTTAAGAGAAAGCAAATAGCAAATAGCATGAATAAGGAGAAATGAAAAGGTTTTCCTCCAGAGCAGGAAATAGGGAGAAGAGTTCCTCCATAGTTCTTGCTGAGGGATCCTTTGGACGCATGAATGCTAGAAACAATCACATTCCACCCAACTTCTCCCATCTGAGAAACTGGACTCTGTCCCATTCCTATCCTCTCTTCAAACAAAGAATATGTAAGCCAAAGGGTTAAGTAAATTTACTGAGTATTAGGAAGACATCATCAAGACCTTTATATGATATCAATGTCTAGTTTTGGGAAGACAAAGATTCATAAGAGTGAACATTTTTTTTTCTGCAGCTGCCAAAGTGATCTTCTCAATGCAAACATGTTTCACTCTACTCACTCCCAAATAGATTGCTGTATTTAAACTCTGTTACTTCCAAGATCAAATACAAAATTCTGTTGGCTTTTAAAGCATTGCACAACCTGGTCCCTTCCCTGCTTTGTCAGTATGACACTTTATTTCCATCCTGTTCCTAGTTATTCTGCAATCCAGGGACACTGGCTTTCTTGCTGTTCTTCCATATCTGTCCCCTGGCCTAGAGTGCCCTCCTTCCTTACTTTGGCTTCTCTCAGTTTCAGTGCCAACCTCTCCTAAATGTCTTTTCTAGGTCTACCCTCCCCTAAATACTAATGCCTTCCCTCCTTCCCTCCTTCCCTCCTTCCCTCTAGGGGTGTGGTGGGGCCTACTCAACTAGCTCTGACTGTTATACCTTGCAAATCAGGGCTTGATTTGTTGTTTTGTTGATTGTATGAAGTTAAGAAAGCTATGGGGAGTTATGGGGAAAGTTGTGGGTCAGCACTGGCCTGGAGTCAGGAGGACCTGAGTTTAAATCTGGCCTCAGACACTTGACACACCCTATGAGCTGTGCTATCTTGGGCAAGTCACTTAACCCCAACTGCCTTGCCTTCTCCCCTCCAAAAAAAAAAGTTATGGAGAAAATGTTCGTAATGAAGATAAAAGTTTAAAGGGTCACACATACTTCCCCACCCTTTGGGAGCCTTTGTTAAGCATTCACTGCACACTCCTGTTTCCCTTGGAGACTACCGTCCATCTACACAGTGTATTGTACACACATAGATGTTTGTGCAGCTTTCTGTCTGTCTCTCTCCATATATACACACATATATACTCACACACACAACTCTACATATTTAATGCATATGTATATACATATATATATATATATACACACATATACAGTATATAGACACAGAGAAGATACAGTTGACCGAATGAGATGTTTCTAAAGTGCTTTGCCAATCTCAGAGCTCTGTATTAATGCTGGCTGGTATTATTTTTGTCTGCATATTATCTCATCCCTGGAATCTGAGCTCCCTGAGGTCAGGGGCTGAGTTTGTGTTTGTGTTTGCTTTTGGTGGTGGGAGGGGGAGGTTGGTGGTTTTTTTGGTTTGGTTTTTTTTCGTTCCCTTGTAGCCCTAGGCTTAGCACAGTTCAGGACACAGGGTAGGTGTTTAATGAATGTTAGTTAACAGACAGTATGTGATTTCCTCAGTAGATCGGCAAGTGGCTTCTGCCATTGCAGATTTAACCCCTCTCTGAATCATACAGACTTAGAAAGTGGGCTGGGGCACTGACAGGGTCCCCTGGCTAGTATATGTCAGAAACAGGACTCAAAGGCAGATCTTCCTGACTCTGAGGCCAGCTCTCTATTGGTTTTGAAGCCTCAAAGTAAAATATGTAAGTGATCCTTACAGAATTTTTTTTTATGAAGGGACATCTAATATATTTACTATTAAATTTAAAAAGATCTAAATATGGATGGCAGTAGACTCCTCACCCAGATAGCTTACTAAGAGAGTGGTATGATCTAGTTTCCACTGCCTGTTAGAGACAGGAGACCTGCTCTGCTGAGATCACCTGAGCCTTTACTCACCGGGTCCTTCTGGACAAGCCAAAACAATATGTCTACAGGTTAAACTTTTCCCTGCTGTACTTTGGTTTAATTTTAAAGGCTTGTTATTTCAGCTGATGTTCAGCTTAGGATGAGCTATTAAGAAGTAGGGTAAAGTCTGTTACGTCAAAAGCAACCAAACCCTAAGAATTCTATTCATTAGAATAATCTAAAACTGACTGGTAAGGCTACCAGGGTGGAAAGGGCTGAAAAACGGATCTTGAAGCAAGGGAGGATAACTAGTCTAGGAAGAACATCAGATTCCCAAGGATTGTAGGCAGAGAACTAGAGAGGCTCGTCCATTTTACAGATGAGGAGCCTGAGGCCCAGGGAGGGTAAGGGTCTTATCCAAGATCGCACAGGTAATAATAGAGGTGAGATTTGAACCTGAGGCCTTTTGACTCTAAGTCCAGCATCCTTTCCAGTGTACCATGCTCCCTTTTTCCTCTTAGTAAGAGAATGACAGAAGCAGTCAACAAATATTTATTTAAATGCCCATTATGTTCTTGGCACTGTGCTCTGAGCACTGTGGATATGAATAATGACAAGACAGTCCCTACCCTCAAGGAACTCATAGTCTAAAGGGGAAGATAGCAAGAAAACAATTCTAAGCAAACAAGATATATACAGGATAAATTGGGGATAGTCAATAGAAGGAAGGAAATAGTGATAGCATTAAGAGGGGCAGTGGAACCTCAAAGAGATATTAAACAAGTATTGACTTAATACCTACTTCCTAAGTAATTTTTTTGGGCAGCTAGGTGATGAGTAGTGGATTGAAGACCTGGAGTAAGAAAGATCTGAGTTCAGAGACAAATTCAGATACTTACTAGCTGTATGACCCTGGGCAAGTCACTTAACCCAGTTTGCCTCAGTTTCCTCATCTGTCAAATAAGTTGGAAAAGGACATGGCAAACCATTCCAGTATCTTTGTGGGGTCATGAAGAGTTGGGAATGACTGAAACAACTGAACAACAACAACAAAAAAGAATTTACAAACAAGTACAAGCCCCTAAGAAAACCTTGGTAGAAAAATGTCAGTCATAATGATTATAAAAAAAAAGTCAGCCTTAGAGTAAGAAAGTCTGTTGGGCAGCAAGCATTTATTAAGAGCTTATTATGTGGGGTGGCTAGGTGGCACAGTGAATAGAGCACCAGCCCTGAAGTCAGGAGGACCTGAGTTCAAATGTGACCTCAGAAACTTAATACTTGCTAGCCATGTGACCTTGGGCAAGTCACTTAACCTCAATTGCCCTGCCCTCCACCCTCCAAAAAGCAGAAAAAAGAGCTTATTATGCGCTTGACATTGTGCTAAGATGAAAGGGAGGGGGAGTTTCTATCGTCGAGAAGTGTGAATTCTAATGAGGGAGAAAACATATGAATAACCGGTACATAACAAGATGTAGAGAGTAGAGAGAAGGGTATTGTAGAGCTCCTGTAGAAGGTGGACTTGAGCTGAGTCCTGAATGAAAACAGAGAAACTAAAAGTCTAGGGAGGGTAGCTGGGGCAGAAAGAGGGGGAAGCAGCACATAAAGAGTTCCAGCTCAGTGCAAAAGCATCAAGGCAGGGGGATATGAAGTGGCTTGTTCTAAGAACAGCAAACAGAAGCAAAACTGGATCAAGTACATGGAGGGCTGTAAGGTGACTAAAAGGGTAAGAATGGGCCAGGTTATAATGCCAGCCAGAGAACTTTAAGGTCAAAGGGAGTCCCTGAAGATTAGTAACAGGGGAGGGAGAATGGAGTGGGGTTCCATGGTTAGAACAGCTCCCCAGAAGCATCATTTGGCAGCTGCTCTAGAGGATGGACCACAATGGGCAGAGAGCTGAGGCTGGGCTGCCAGTTAGAAGGCTATTTCTATAGACCAGGTAGGAGGTGATAGGGGCCTGAGCTAGGCGGTATGAATGGAGAGAAGGGATAGTCCTGCTTCTGACACATACTGGCTGTGACCCTGGGCAGGCCAACTCTTTGTAGATACCCTGAGGGGCTGGTACTCATGTACAGAGGTAGAGGAAGTTAGGAGATGCGATAGGAGAAATTCCCCATGCTAATAAAATCACAAGTACTCTGTGTTCTCTCCCCACCCACCCCCAAAAAAGGAAAAAAAGAAAACCAGCCTATTTAAGGGAAATCCAAGCTAGGATAGAAGATGGAAATTTGTAGACAGAGGGAGCAGACAGACCTGGAAGAAGTCTAGGACAAAACATTTATTGCATCCTTATTTTGTTTTCTATCCTGTAAATGCTTAGGATTTTGGGCAACACTTTATGTTTAATCATTTGATTTGGGGGGGGG
>JAQQSW010020687.1:0-10805 GCA_028646575.1 Pseudocheirus occidentalis | reverse complement strand
TCTCCTCCTCTGGACCACCCCTAGATTCTTCCCACAACCTTATTGTATATAGAACCCCATCTTCCCTCCATGTGGTGTGAGAGCACCATGGAATAGCTTGGCATAGACTTGCTCTTCGAGAGCACCTTTAAATGGCCTAGCACCCCATGTGGCGAACTTGAACTTTCAATAAACTTAACTTTTTCCTTGGCTGAGAAGACTTGAGTGGAATTCTTTCAGCAGGACCCGACATGTTGGTATTTTGGGGTTTCAGGCAGCCCTAACCGTCTTTGGGCTCCTCTTCACAGTCACATGAGAAAAATGAGGAGATGTCTGGCTGAACTTTTTCCTAAAATGGAGGTTTTAAATGGTGGCAGTGTGACCCTGGACAAATCACTTAACCTGAGGCAGATAGATAGCATAGTAGATAAAGTACTGAACCAGGACTCAAGAAGACCTGAGTTCAAATCCAGATACTTATTGTGTGACTCCAGGCAAGATACTTAACCTCAGTCTGCCTCAGTTTCCTCACCTCTAAAATGCAGGTAATAATAGCACCTACCTCCCAGGGTTGTTGTGAGGATCAGATGAAAGAATGGTGAAGCACCTTGCTTCCTCCTTTAAGGGGTTTTCCCATCCCCATGGATGAAGGCAGGAAAGAACAAGCTTAGGTTTCCAACTCTAGGTGTACTTTTTAAGAGAATGAAAGAATTTGAGGAATTTAAGGAATGTTTTTCACACTTCAGGAGGTTTAGGGTAGATGCCCCAAAGGTAGTATGGATCATTCCAGCATCTCAGGCTTGGCTCAGTTCTCCATTTTTGTTGTCACTCTCCACAATTTGACTTCTAACCTCATCATTCAACCAAAACTGCTCTCCAAAGTTGCCAAATCTAATGACTTTTCTTCATTCTTCGTTCTTTTGACCTCCGCAGCCTTTGACACCATCAATTATCCTTTTCTCCCTGATACCCTCACATCTCTAGGTTTCTGTGATACTATTCTATCCTGGTTCTCCTCCAGCCGGTTTAACCACTCTTCCTTAGTCTCTTTGTTGGATCTTCCTCCAGGTTATGCCCACCCCTTGGGTGTCCCCCAGCATTCTATCTATCTCAGACCCTCTTCTCTTCTCCTTATATAATATTTCACTTAGTGATCTCATCAGCTCCCATAATTTCAATTACCATCTCTATTCAGACAATGTTTAGATGAACTTATCTAGCCCCAACCTCTCTCCTGACCTCCAGTAACAAATCCCTAGCTGCCTCTCAAACTGAATGTCTTAAATACATATGAAACTCAACATGTCCAAAACTGAACCCACTATCTTTTCCACAAGTCTTTCCCCATTCCAACCTTCTCTGTTGCTATCAAGGTCATTACCATCTTCCTACTCACCCAAACTCACAACCTAGTTATCACATTCAGTTCCTTACTCTCTCACCCCCACCCCCATATCCAAACTGTTGCCAGATCCTGTAGAATTTGCTTTCACAACATCTCTCACATACTTCCCCCTTCTCTCCTCTGATGTTGCCACCACCCTGGTAAAGGCCCTCATCACCTTGTGCCTAGCCTATTGTAATAGCCTCCTGGTTGGTCTTCCCACCTTAAGTCTCTCTTAGCTCCAATCTAGTCTCCAGTCAGCTGTTAAATTGATCTGTCTTAAGCACAGGTCACTCCTTTATCTCAAATGTAAAATCCTTTGGCATTCAAAACCTCTACAACCTGACTGCTTCCTCCCTTTCTAGTCATCATAAACCTTACTCCTCCCCCACATACTTTTTCATACAGTGACATTGGTAACCTTGCTTTCCTTGTAGAGACCCTCCTCCAGAATCTGGGCATTTTCACTGGTTGTTCCCCTAACCCTAACCCTAACCCTCCTGGAATGCTCTTCCTCTTCATTTCTGCCTTGCGGTTTCCCTGGTTTCCTTCAAGTCCCAGTTAGAAATCCTATCTTCCACAAGAAGCCATTCCTGGTGTCCCTTAATGCTAATGCCTTCTCTCTATTATTATCTCCAGTTTGTCCTGTATATACCTCTCATTGGTACATAGTTGTTTTTATATTGTTGCTACCATTAGCTTGTCAGTTCTTAGAGACTAAGGACCATATTTCACCTTTGTGTCTCCAGAATTTAGCACAGTGCAAGTGGTGATTTGATTTATACCAATATCTATAATGTCAGAATAAGTAATAGATATATAAATGGAATATAATAGATATGTATATATTTTGTGTGCTTATGTAATATATAATAATTTCTATATTATTACATAAAATAAATAATAAATGAAATATTATACTTAAATATTTATCCTTATACTGACTGGTTTTTCAAGGGTTTATCTCTACTTAGGTCCAAGAATATACATGTACATATCTATGCAAATCAGCAACACAAAAGGTATGTGTATACAAGTCTCTGCCTAGGAGTATGATATCAGAATGCCACCATTATTGGAGGGGAAGAGCAGGAAGGTGAAAGGGAATTGGACAACCTGATTCTCATTGAATTTGGTCTAAGGAGGAAATAGCTTACACACTCAATAGAGTATCTTACCCTAAAGGAAAATAGGGGGATAGGGGATAAGAGGTGGGAAGATAAAAGGGAGGACAGATTTGGGGAGGGGCTAGTTAGAAGCAAACATTTTTTTAAAGGGATAGGGTCAAAGGAGAAAATAGATTAAGTGGGGGGTTGGATAGGATGGAGGGAAATATAGTTAGTCTTTCACAATATAACTACTATGGAAATGGTGTGGGTAACTACACATGTACAATCTATATTGAATTGCTTATCTTCCCAGTGGGGGTGGGTGAGGAGGGAAGAAGGGGAAAAGTCTGGAACTCTAAGTTTTAAAAACAAATGTTTAAAAATTTATTTTTTTACATGCAAGTGGGAAATAAGATATACAGGTACTAGGGTATAGAAACCCATCTACTAGAAAGTTACAGGGGTTAAGGAGGAGGATACAAGAGAGAACAGATTGGGGGAAGGAGTATTCAGTAGGCTTGCTATTTTGGGATGGGGGTGGAGGAAAGATGAGGAGAGAAAAAATTATAACTCAAAATCTTGTGGAAATGAATGTTGAAAACTAAAAATAAATAAAATTTGCAAGCAAAAAAAAGGAATGCCACCATTATTTTGTCAGACTTCCATATGATATCTGCTCTTCTTATCCCTTCATGCTTCAGCATATTCTGTCTTCACAACATCTCTCCTTCATGCCCCCTTCACTCCTCTGACACACTGGCACCACCTTGGTGCAGGCCTTTACTTCATATCTTGACTGTTGTAATTGCCTTCTGATTGGTTTCTCTGCCTCAACTCCCCACTCCAGGCCACTCTACTCAGCTATCAAAATGATCTTTCTAGAATGTGGGTCTGACCAAGTCACTCCTCTAGTCCATACGTTTCACTATAACCTGCCTACCTTTCCAGTCTCCTTCCATCTTACTCCTCTCCCACATACTCTTTGCTTCAGTGACACTGGTCTCCTTGCTGTTCCTCACACAGGACACTCCCTCTTCCCACTTAGGGAATTTTCGTTGGCAAGCCTCTTCTGCCTGGAATTCTTTCCCTCTTTCCTTCTGCCTCTTGGTTTCTGTCAAGTCCCACTTAAAATCCCACCTTTTGCCAGAAGCTTTTTTCTACTCCCTATTAATGCCAATACCTTCCTTTTATTATCTCCAGTCTATCCTGGATATATCTTGTTTACACATAATTATTTGCATGTTGGTTCTCCCACATTAGATTGTGTTTCTAGAAAGCAGGGACTGGTTCTTATCTTTGTTTTTTTGCCTTTCTTTGTATTCCCAGTGCTTAGCACAGTACTTGGTACATGGTAAATGCTTAATAAAAAATACTTGTTGAGTGACTATAACAAGTACATGTGCTGTGCTGGAGCCAGATCTCACCAGTTCCTGAGGATGAATTGCTAAATATTCAGTGTGAGCATTTACACCTCCGAAATCTGCAAACTCCATAAATCAGGGTTTGATCTCTTGTTTTGTTGATTGTCTGGACTTAATAAAATGATGGGAAAATATTAGTGATTCACATTCTTTTATTTCCAGAGAACCCGTTGTTAAAAGTTCTACTACCACATCCCCAGCATATATTCTTGTTCTATCAGAAATTAAAATCCCTTCTTAAATCTCTACCTAAATCACATCAGATAAAAATTTTGTAGCTGCAAAATTGTCTTTATATAAAGGCTATATAGGTTCCCAAGTAATTACAATAAAGGTGAGCAAAAGAGGAACAAATCATTTATAAGGAAATAGCTATCTAAGCTGCCTGTAACTGGGAATAGGATTATGTTTTGTCTCTGAGCTCCAGCCTTCTGAAAAGGGTTTAGAAGTATTCTACTGGCTTGGAAGATAGGAACTTTAAGCTAATTGCTCCATAACAAGTAAATGAGGGGAAAACTCCCCCTGGCTGTCTGTCCAGTAATGATATCAACATACCTATCTGTCCTCTCCTTCAGAGAAGGGTAGTTTCCCAGCTACAAACCCTTTTAAATATTCCATCTCCATAGTATGGGAACTAAATCAACAAAATTCTTCTCATTTGGTTGTATTTGTTTTGTGCAAGGCCAGGCATGAGTAGCTTTCCAGAAGAATGGAACTGTGAATAGCCTTTAAGGTTCTGATTACACAGTATAGTGAACAGTCAATTTATTCCATAACAAATTAGAGCAAAACATTCACAGTAAATCAAGGTACAACATTCACAATGTTACAACTTATCACAGATAATCAAAATAAAGCATTCACAACAACTTATTACAGAAAATGGCCACATAGTTTTCACCATAGTGGTCACAGAGGTTTTAACAAAGTATAATCTTTTAGTCAATCAATCACTTGGTAATTCAATCAACTCAATCATTCAATCATCCTTAAGAAGACTTGTTTCCTTAAGGGTCACAAAATATAATAGTCAAAGTTCTCCACTCATGGGGCATACTATGTTACAATATCAGTCACTACTCAGCACTCTCTTAAGGGTAGTGTAAAATACACAGGCCATCCACCCCTCAGTCACAAATAAGTTACAATCTTCTCAGTCAGTACACATTATCCAAGTAAAGTCTTCTTTCAACTTGACTCAGGGTAGTCTCTCAGATTTCCTGTATCCTCTTCTATGGTCCCAGCTCGTACCTGGATTCATCAAACTGTCACCTGGGTTCAAAGACAGACAGCTCCCAGTTCCTTATCCAGCTCTCCATGCTGTTCCTATTCCACGCTGAAGTTCACAGTGTCCAGTCCACATTAAATCCTTTACAATCTCTGTTCCTAGGAAGTCAAGGCTTAACAAAGCCACAAACTGTTCAGTATCACAGTCATGCTTCCTCAGTCTTTGGCAGCTCCCAGGAGAAGCTAGTAGCAACCCAGAAGAAGCTCCAGCTGGTTCCCAGAATCAAAATCATTCTCTCCATCCTGGGTCTTTCCTCTTCAGCCTCCTCGGCAGCTGCTGCTTCTGCCTCCACAAAGCTTCTCCCAAGGAGTTCTGACTCTCCCTCTCTGGGGCTTTTCCTTATATACAGTATTGCTCCTCCCTTTTCAGCCCCTTCCTGTTACATCAGCAACAGGGGTTCATACCTTCTGCTTCTTTTACAGAGGCTTAATTTAAACGAGGTGCTAAGTACCTCTTAGCTTTCCAATACAAAGGGATCTTTAAATTCCATTACCATTACATTTTATAAAGAGAATGTTCTTCAAAATCTTCAAAAGGGTAGAGTACACATAAGTAAAAGGGCATTAAAACCCAAAATAAGTGAGGAAATGTTGAGCGTCCACCTACTTTAAGTACATGTATTTATACAGGTTTCATTAAGTATAGAGGCAGCCGGGTGGTGCAGTGGTTAGAGTGCTGGGCCTATAGTGAGGAAGACTCATCTTCTTGAATTCAAATCTGACCTTCGATGCTTACTATGTGACCTTGGGCAAGTCACTTAACTTTCATTGCCTCAGTTTCCTCATTTGTAGAATGAGCTGGAGAAGGAAATTGCAAGCCATTCCATTATCTTTGCCAAGAAAACCTCACGAAGAGTCAGATACCACAACAACAAAAAGTATGCCCAAGGGTACTGAAAAAATGCATATATTTTTTATCATTGAACTGTTATCAGTAATCTTTGAGGATTTATGAAGAATAGAAAGGAAGAATAGAAAACAAAAAATAAACAAAATTCCAGAATACATTATTAAACAGATGGTTTACAAGCCCTTCAAAAGAAACACTGATTACTAAGAGCTAAACTTGGTTTTCTAAGAACTAGTAATGCTAAAAACACAAATGTATATTGTTGTTGTTCAGTCTCTGTGATCCCATGAACCATACTGTTCATAGGATTTTCTTGGCAAAGATACTAAAGCAGTTTCCTATTTCCTTCTTCAGTGGATTAAGATACACGTTAAGTGACATGGCCTGTCACACAGCCAACCAAGTGTCTGAGGCCACATTTGAACTCAGATCTTCCTGAACCAGGCCCAATATTGTATCCACTGAGCCACCTAGCTGTCTCATATTATAGGTTATAACAAAAGTCTAAGCTATTAGAGCTTGAAACTGCAGTATGACTTTTGGGACTCTGTGTACACACACACACACACACACACACACACACACACACACTCACACACACACATTTATATATGGCAGAGTAATGTTATTCAATCATTTTTTTAATCATCTGATTCTTTGTGACCCTATTTGGGGTTTTCTTGGCAGAGATACTGGAGTGGTTTGCCATTTCCTTCTCCAGCTCGTTTTACAGATTAGCTGCTGAGGCAAACAGGTTTAAGTGATTTGCCCAGGGTCACACAGCTAGTAAATGTCTGAGGCCAGTTTTGAATTCAGGAAGATGAATCTTTCTGGCCAGGCCTGTACTCTATTCACTAGCATACCTAACTTGCCTGGCAAAGTAACAACAAATGATTAAAGTAATTGGCACCTCCTCAGAGCACTGAGTTTCACATCATTTCTCAGGATAAGTAGGAATCTGATTTTATCAGAAGAGAGAGAACAAATAACTGAAATTTAGTGTTGTTTGCCTGACCAAAAGTTGAAAAACATGTACTTTTCAAAACTGATTTCGGTAATTACTTTTAACCTTTTATGATTTAGGTGTGAGTTGCATTAAAAAGCTCCATGAAGGCAGGACCACATCTAAAATTACATTTGTGTTTTTTTCCCAGAGCTTTGTTTCAAAAATAGTTGGGGGGTTTTGGGGGAAGAATGTTATTTTGTTTTGCCTTTGGTCTGGATCTATCATTTCATCAGTGTGAGGAGCTCCTGATAGGAAAATTCTTTTTACTAATAGAGACTGAAACTTCTGTAACTTATAGTATCTTCTATAGTATAATCTTTAAAAATTATCTGAGAACACGGGAGATTTAAGTGACCTGCCCATTGTCACACAGATAACATATATCAAAAGGATGACAGACTTAAATGCTATCCCTCCAGAATACTACACCATGTTGACTCTTTCAAGTTTGCGGAACTTTTACTTGCTTATTGACTACACTTGCCTGCCAAGTAATATTAAATAATATTAATATTTGTATTCAATTCATATACATATGTATATATATATGTATATATATATAAAATTAAATAATACTAAGTAATTGAATCATTTAATAGGTGTTTATTGTACTCAGAATCCTGGACTCAAGGTACAATGAAGATGTAAGAACTCTGTGTTCTCCTTATATTTTACTCCTCCCCCTCAGCAGAGCCATATGCACCACATAGAAAGAGAAAGTCTCTATTTTTGCCCAAGAGTATGGACCTTCAAGGGATAGGTAGCTCTGCATAACAATAATTCCCCTCAAGTTTGTATTCAGGGGTAGAGTTTCTTCCAGTAACTAGGGGTTCTGCTGACACAGAAAAGAACAGTCTTATTATATAAGGTAAATTCTTGGGGCAATTAATACAATAAAAATGGTGAGTCTTTCAAGCTTACTCATTTTTTAAACTACATTTTTATTATTTCTAATAAAGCAAAATCTACTTTCTGTACTTCCCACCTCTTTCTTCTCCACCTACAAATCCCCAACTGAGAAAGAAAGAAACACAAAACACCTGTTAGAAACATAGATAGTCAAGCAAAACAAATTCCCCCATTGGCCAAAAAAATTGTCTTAATCAATTGGTCCATCACCTCTCTCTCTGGAGAGGATAGTATGTTCCATCATGAGTCCTTTGGAAATGTAAATGGTCATTATGTTGATCAGAGCTCCTAAGTCTTTTAAAGTTCATTATCTTTACAATATTGTTGTTATTGTATAAATTGCTCTTCTGGTTTGGCTCACTTCACTTTGCATCAGTTTGTACAAGTCTTCCCAGGTTTTTCTGAAACCATTTCCTTCATCATTTCTTATAGCACAATAACTTTCCAAAACAATCATATACCATTACTTTTTCAGTCATTCTTCAACTAATGGGCAACTTCTCAGTTTCCATTTTTTGCTACCACAAAAAAAAGTCACTATAAATATTCTTGTACATTTGGGTCCTTTTGCTTTTTTACTTCCATTTCTTTGAGGTATAGATTTAGTAGCAGTATTGCTGGGTAAAAGGATACACGCTGTTTAATAGCTTTTTGGTGTAGTTCCAAATTGTTCTCTACAATGGCTGGACCAGTTTACAGATCTACCAACAGTACATTAAAGTATCTGTTTCCCAAAGACCCTCTGGAATTTTTCATTTTCCATTTTTGTCAACTTAGCCCATCTGATGAGTGGTTAAGTGGTTACTCAGAATTATTTCCACTAGTATTTCTCTAACTATTAGTAATTTAGAGTATCTTTTGATGTGGCTTTTGATAGTTTGGATTCTTTCTTTTGAAAACTACCTAGTCATATCCTTTGACTATTATTTGAAGAATTGCTTTTATTCTTATAAGTTTGACTCAGTTTGCTAAATATTCTAGAAATGAAATCTTTCTTACAGAAAGTTGCTGCAAAGATTCTCCCCCAATTTAATTGTTTTCTTCTAATTTTATACCTATTGGGTTTTCTTGTATGCAAAAACTTTTTAATTTTACATAACAAAAATTATCCATTTTAACTTCTTTGTTCCTCTTTATCTCTTGTTTCTTAATGAACTATCCTCCATGCATAGACCTGATAGATAATTCCTTCTTTGCTGGTCTAATTTATCATATCACCCTTTCTATCTAAGTACTCATTTGAAGTTAATTTTGGGAGATTGCATGAAATGTTGATCTATACCTAGTTTCTGTCAGACTACTTTCTAATTTTCCCAGCAGTTTGTTTTGTTTTGTTTTTTTACCAAATAGTGAATTTGGTTTTTTTTGCTTTTTGGAGGGGGGGAGAGGTAAGGCAATTTGGGTTAAGTGACTTGCCCAAGATCACACTGCTAGTAAGTGTTAAGTATCTGAGGTCAGGTTTGAACTCAGGTCCACCTGACTCCAGGGCTGGTGCTCTATTCACTGCACTACCTAACCACCCTCAAATAGTGAATTTACACCAATAGCTAAAATCTAAGGGTTTGTCAAACACTAAACTATTAAGCTCATTTGCCTCTAAATATTGTATATCTAAACCGCAGCTAGATGGTGTAGCACGATGGTTAGCGTATTGATCCTGGACTCAGGAAGACTTGAGTTCAACTCTGGTCTCAGACACTGACAAACTGTTTGACCCCAGACAATTCTCTTGACCCTGTTTGCTTCCATTTCTTCATCTGTAAAATGAGCTGGAGGAAGAAATGGCAAACTACTCTAGTATCTTTGTCAAGAAAACCCCAAATGGAGTCACAAAAAGTCAGACATGACAAAAACAACAGCAAATATGTTATACTGATCAACTTCTATATTTCTTGCCCAAGAATAAATTGTTTTGATGATTACTTCTTTGTAGGATAGCTTGAGATCTGGTACTGCAAGGGTACCAGATCTTTTTGGTACCCTTCTTTTTCACTTTTTTTTCATTGTTTCCCTTGAGAATGTGGACATTTTGTTCCTCCTGATGAATTTTCTTGTTACTTTTTCTAGCTCTAAATAATTATCTTTTGGAGGTTTTATTGCTATGTCACTGAATAAATAAATTTAGATAGTATATCATCATTTTTATCATATTGGCTGGGCATACTCATAAACAATTGATATTTCTCCAATTATTTAGATCTATCTTTATTTGTGTACAGTTTTTTATACATGTATCTTGTCTAGTTGTTGTTGTTGTGAGTGTGAGTTAGAAAGTAGAATCTCAAGTACTATACTTTCCAGAGCTATTTTATTTATTTTTTTAGTTTTCAACATTCATTTCCACAAGATTTTGAGTTACAAATTTTCTCACTGTCTCTTCCCTATCCCCCATCCCAAGATGGCAGGCATACTGAATACCCCTTCCCACAATCTGCCCTCTATTATATCCCTCCCAATCCCCATCCCCTTTACTTTCTTGTAGGGGAAGATGTATTTCTATACCCCATTGACTGTATATCTTATTTCCTGGTTATATATAAAAACAATTTTTAATATTTGTTTTTCAACTTAGAGTTCCAGATTCTCTACTTTCTTCCCCTCTTCACCCACTCCCACTGAGAAGAGTAGCAATTCAATATAGGTTATACATGTGTAGTTACGCAAAACATTTCCGTAGTAGTGTATCAGCAAGCACCCTAGCATACCCAGGGCAACTGCTAGCACAGGTTCTTAAATCTGCTTTTCTAAAGGAAAGCAACTCAAAATGGGTTAACAATCTTTCTTTAATCAAACATATCATTTACCTAGTTCAGGGTAAAAAGTCAGCACCCTGAACTCCAGAGAATACAAACACAAGTTA
>JAQQSW010020686.1:0-10805 GCA_028646575.1 Pseudocheirus occidentalis | reverse complement strand
ATGCAGTCCTCAGGGACGAACAGATCCCAGGTCCTTGTCCAGTCCTCAAGGCAATCCCCAGCACACACTGAAGTTCACAAGGTTCAGCACACCTCACACCCTTCAGGACTTCTCTTGTCTGGAACTCAAGGATCAGCCAGGCCACCAACAAACAAAGTCCCATCCTGTTTATATCTTTAGTCAGCCACTCAGAAACCAAATCCAAGATCTGTCCTGCCTCTGTAAAATTCTTCCTTATAAGCACTGGGCTTCTCCCAAGTCAACATGGTTCAGGGGAGTGTCTCAGCCAATAGCATTCTTCCAAGTCACAGGGGAATTCATACCTTTTCACCAATGGACAGAGTTCTGGGAATTCACACCTTTTCACCAATGGACAGAGTTCTATACTTAACACTAGGTTACTAGGATCTACTTAACATCTGATCAAACAAATTAATTAATTACCATTACACACACATAGATGGTTTTTTTTTTCTGTTTGCTTTGATCACCTTGGGATAGAGGTCTAATAGTGGTATTGCTTGGTCAAATGAAATGCACAATTTCCTAGCCCTTAAGGCATAGTAACAAATCATTCTCCATAATGGTTGAACCAGTTTGCAACTTCACCAATAGTGTAATAGAGTACTTTTTTTCCCAATTCCACCTTAGCATTTATCATTTTCCTTTTCTGTCATGTCAGACAATCTGATGGGTGTGATATGGTATCTCAGAGATATTTTAATTTTCATTTCTCTATTCAACAGTGATTTAGAGCATTTTATGTGGCTATTGGTAGTTTGGATTTCTTCTTGTGAAAACTGCTTGTTCATATCCTTTGACCACTTATATATTGGGGAAAGGCTCTTATTTTTTTAATTTTATTTTTCCAAATTTGGTTTGATTTCTTATATAGTGGAGAAATGAAGCCTTCATCAGAAAACATGCTGTAAAATATCTTTCCTCAGGTTCCTGCTAGTTTGGACTGCTGTGTGTGTGTGTGTGTGTGAAAAACTTTTTTTTTTTAATTTTGTGTTATCAAAAATATTCGTTTTACTTCTTGTGGTGTTTTGTATTGCTTGGCCATAAACTCTTCCCTTAGCTATATACTTTTCCATGTTTCCCTTATTTATTTAAATTGTTACCAAAATTTACTTACATCATCCTTTTTGTCTATATTATGTACCCATTTTTATATGATTTTAATACATTAGATGAGTTGTTAGTCATTGTCTAGCTTCTGCCAAATTACTTTCCAGTTTTCTCAGCAAATTTTGCCAAAGGTTAAATTCTTGCCCCCAAAGCTTCGATCTTTGGATTAATCAAATACTCAGTTACAGTGGGCATTTATTACATTTAGTACAGATAATCTACTCCACTGTTCTACCACTCCATTTCTTAGACAGTATGAGATTGTTTTCATGATTACTAATTTATAATATCATTTGAAATCTGGTACTGCTAACCCTTGTACATTTTTTAAATGACTCTTTCAATATTCTTAAAGTTTTGTTCTTCAAGATGAATTTCATTATTTTTTCTAGCTTTATAAAAATAATTTTGTACTTTAATTGGTATAGTACTTAATAAGTGAACCATTTTTTGTGGAAATGTCATTTTTATTATATTGGCTCTACCAAACCAAGATCAAATAATATCTCTCCAGTTGTTTAGATTAATCTTTATTTGTCAGAAAAATGTTTTGTAATTGTATTGAAATAACCCCTGAGTTTATCCTGGAAGGTAGACTCCAAGTACTTTATGTTGTCAGCAGTAATTTTAAATGGAATATCTCTTCTAGCTCTTCCTTCTTTGTTTGTAGTATATAAACATGCTGATATTGATGTAGGTTAATGTTGTATTCTTCAACTTGGAAATAATTGTTCATATCAAATATTATCTGCAAAGTGATAATTTTGTTTCATCATTACTTATTTTTATTTGTTAATTTTGTTTTCTTGTCATAGTGCAATAACTAGCATTTCTAATACAATATTGAATAACAGTGGTAATAATGATCATCCTGGTTTCATATCTGTTCTTACTGGGAAAACTTCAATTTTATCCCCATTACAAACTACCCTTGCTCTTGATTTTATATAGATATGACTTATCTTTTTAAGTAGGGGTCCCTTTACTTCCATGCTTACTGGCGGTGGGTTCCCCTCCTCAGACCTGAGCTCAAGAGTGATGGGCCCTGTCTTCTGTGACCTCTGCTCCAAGCCAATAGATGGGAACCTGGAGAAAGAGGGAATGGCACTTATCCTGATGGTCAGGCCTGGAAAGGAGACATTTGAGTCCTGTGGCAAGATAGAGATCAGGAAGACTGAAGATGGGCCCTGCTATTGATGGAGCTACAACTTGGACCAACCCTTCCTGAAAGCAATTTGAAATAATGCTGAGAAAATTACTAAACTGTGAACATACCCTTTGGCCTAGCAATTCTACTATTAGTTGCAAAGGAATCAAAGAAAGAAGAATAATCCATATGTACAAAAACATTGTTAGCAGCACTTTTTTGTTGGCAAAGAATTGGAAATTGAGTAGATTCCAATCATTTGTGGAATGGCTGAATATGTTATGCTATACAAAGATGATAGAAAAATCATTGTAATATAAGAAATCACACAAGGAACTTTTTTTTATAGAACCCAAGCAAGACTTGTGTGAATCACTGCAGAATGAAGTAAGCAGAGCAGGAAAAAATATCCAATGAGAATATTATAAAGACAAATAACTTTGAAAGATTTAAAATGCTGATCAACACAATGATGAACCATTTTATTCAGGAGAAGTCATGATGAAATATTTTCTCCAACTTCTGTTATTTTTGTGCTTGACTTTTATCTTAGACCTTTCAATGAGTAATCTGAATTTATTTCTTTAAATATTGACATATTTAGCCTCTTTGCATCCCAAGGAACTCTTAAAAGTATTCTCCACCACAACAATTCAAAATTCAATATTGTGGCACTCAGCTTTCTTCATTTTTTGGATATAGTGAATGTGGGAATTTATTTTTCTTGTCTATGACTTGTTGTTACAGTGATTTGGGGTATTTTTTCACCCCAATGTAGAGGGGGAAGTGGGAGTGCTGGAAAATATATATATTTGTAAGGGTTGCCCTCTTTTCTTAGACTGAAAGAGGAAGGATCAGAAGTACCATTTTTTTTAATATGGGCATTCCTCCTCCCTGGTACCCAGTCATAGCTTTTTGTCTAATGTATAATAAGGGTTTAAGACTCAGGTTCTTGCTTTATATCAGTTTTGTTTTGTTGTTGTTGTTGTTGTTGTTTTGGCTAAATGCTATATTGAAGTGAATTAAGCTAGAGAGATAAGAGGCAGCCAAGTACAAAGTAACAAAGACTAGGTTGTGTGTCAGAAGGCTTGCATTTGGGCTCTAGCTATATTTTTAATAGATAATTGATGAAGCGTAACTAATTATGAGAATAAAAATGTTTTTAATTACCATTAATTGAGGATGAATAAAAAAAGTAGATCAGCATAAAGAAAAAGTAGTCAAGAGACAGAAAAGCCTGAAAGAAATTATTCTGTTAGTAAATGTTACAAAAAGATTTTAAAAGCCTAGCTTGGAAGCAAGATCAGAGGCTACTAAAGACCATGTTTCAAGGTTGTGGAATGATGTTGAAAAGTGATACCTGTGAGAAAGCTAGACAAATTAAGTCTTCCTTGGTTTTTATTTTCTCATTGAAGAATAATTAACTTAGACCTAGGAATGAGAGCCCAATAATCGTCAGCAGGAAGTGGATACTGGAAGTAAAAGGAGACAAAACCTGGTGGAGTTCTCATTTTTTTTCATTTAGTAGCTTATGAATTTCCCCATCATTTCCTCAAACTAGTACTGATGTTTGTGAGTGTTTTGACCCATATGAATAATGCAGTGCTATGCACCAGACCTCTAAAAACTGTACACTTCTTTTCTGTTCCACTGTTGCCAACTGTGTGTTGGTTCAACTTTCCTCTAAGTTAGCATCAAACTCTTCCTGCACAAAGAAGTGTTGTAATCTGTTGACAATGATTCTTCTGGTAGTCATTTTACTTTGGGGCCTTGGCTTTTGTTGAATGTCAGTATTTACCTTGGAGAGGATGAGTCTACAATCAGTCCAGCAAACTGCACCACACATTGCCTTCATCATTCTCACATCCTGTCTATCTTTTCATTGTCTATTTCACCACAGGCATTTCTGGAAAAATACGTCTTTCCTTCACTCTCCAAATTTAAACCTCCTTTGTATCAAAGAAGTAGCTACATAAAAATATCAGTGTTTTCCCTGACACTTCATAAAACATTTTCCTCTAGTATTCTCTATCTTCTCTGCTATCAGAAGTAGTGTTTTTAAAAAAACACTTTATTTTTAATTTAAGGAATAAAACATTAATTTCCATAATAATGTAATAAACAAGATGATTATATATAGAACTGCAAATCTGCTGTGCACAACTTGCTATTTCTTTCAAAATACAATAAAATTATCAAGGAAAAAAGGACACCATTTTTTTTCTATGCTTCCTACTGTTTCTAATAGGAATGAGTGTTCCATTTTATCAAAAATTATTTTCTGTATCTATTTATATGATCATATGATTTTTGCTATTTTTGTTTTAAACAATCAATTACAGGTATAGTATTTCATGAAGATTTTTATATATAGATAAGTGAAGATTATTTATGAGATGAATCTCTTGTAAAATGCAATAGACTCGTTGTAAGCTCAGAAAAAACACAAACAAGTAAATAAAAATACATGCTGATATTGATGAGATATAGGCTCTGAGAGCTCCCTTGAGCTCCTTGAATCTTTTGAGGTACAGGTTCTGGAAAAGTAAATCTTCCCAAGGAAGGCATTTGCCTGAGATCATGGGCCTTTCAAGTCTTTAGCCCTCCTTTGTTCCAATAGTTTCCCAGCCTTGATGCTGCTGTTCCCACCCTTGAACTGGCCTGGCTCACCATTGTCTATGGTCTCCAGGTAGCCTCCAGCAACTTCCCACACTTGATCACTCATTACTGGAGTCAGACCCCAGACCCCATCTTGACCCCTGAAGACCCTCCCCAAACTCATTACTGGAGTCTGACCTCATCTGACTTCTCCTGAAGATCCTTCCAAAATCCCTCCTCTAGACCACTCCTAGAGTTCTCCCACAACCTTTCTGTATATAGGATCCCATCTCCCCTCCACATGGTGTGAAAGTGCCATAGAATGATTTAGCATAGACCGGCTCCTTAAGAGTCTACCCCATATGGCAAACATTTAATGAACTTTCTATAAACTTTACTTTTCTTTGGCTGAGAAGACTTGAGTGGAATTCTTTCCACATGGCCTGGCATGTTGGTATTTTGGGGTCTCAGGCAACCCTAACCCTCTTTTTGGCAAACCTCTTCAATATCAATAGGAATAAGGAATGTTTTTTACAAAATGTACTATTTTATTGGTACAAACATTAGAAATATACAAGGAAAAGATCTTTAATTTGATTAAATACACTTTTAAAACTAAAAACCAGTATTATGGATAATGTCAGAATACTGAAAATTGCCCCAGTAAATGCCAGTGTGAAATGAAGATGTCTTTTATTTCCTGTATTATTTAATAGAATTATAGGAGTTTTAGTCATAAAAATATGATAGAAAAAAAAACTAAGGCATAACCATTCATGAAAAAAAGACAAAATTATTTCCATGCATTTATAATGTGATTGTTTACAGAGTTAACTTTAGGAAATCATTAAGAAATCCACTTAAGATTATTGATAGAAAATAACTTCATGAAACTTGAATCCACCAAATAGAGGGACATTTCTATGTAGCAATAATAAAATTCAGGAGAAAATGGGAAAGATAACATTAAAAATAACTAGAAAATGCATAAAATTCCTGAGAGTCAAAATACTAGGACATATTTAAGTCATATAAAAGTATAATTAAAGAACATTGTTATTGGTTGTCTTTCATTTTTGAAGAGGAATAATGACATCACATGATAATATCTTGACTATTGAGTGAATTGGATTTAAGTGAGGCAGAGTTGTTCAAAGCCCTCAGCCACACTGTCTTCCAGAGTTATTAAAATATTAAGTGGCAAAACAAAAGTCAGGACCATTGGTGATGATCCAGGATGTTGTGGATGACCTTGGAATTTTCTGTCTGACAAAACTCTGAGCACTCTACAATTCCTGTTTCAGCTGTCTTCATGAATTAAATTAATAATAATAATTATTATTATTATTAATAATAATAAAATAATAAATTAAACAAATTATTTTCATCTGCCCATTCTACCAGGAGAAGTTTTCACATACTTATAATAGACACCACCCTAACTTTCTGACAGGTTTGAGACCTATTATTTACTTTCAACCTGGTTTAGTCCATCTATTGGACAGTTTTACTGGGATGTGACTAATCCGCATGCCAATGTTTCTTCGGGCCACAGATGAAAGGTGAGTGCTAGGTAGAAACCAAAGGTGGATAAGCAGCCCTGAATGGGACTCAGCAAGCCCTCACAATAGAGGTGCTAATTCTCCTTGAACACTTTTTCGAAGAACACAGCAAGGCACATAATCAAAAGATATTTACTGCTCATGGTTGGATCATACCAATAACAATCAATCAATACACAATAAGTAAGTCCCTAATGTCTTACAATACAGAAATAAACAAAAGGAAATATCTGCTCCTGTCTGGGATCTTACACTCTGTCAAGGAAGATACCACATGCATAGCAAGTACATGCAGAACAAATAAATAAAATACAAGTCAATTAAATAAAACATAGCATGCAGAATACCAGTAGTTTGGGACTCATGGCCGACTTCACATGGAAGTGTTTTTTTTTAATCATGAAGGAAACAACAGATTGTATGACACAGCAGTCAAGAGAAATTAAATTCTAGGCAAAAGGAATAGTCAGGTCAAAGGAGCATATGGAAGAGCTGAGTGTGAGAAACACAGAAAAAGACAATTTGGATGGATCATAATCCATGGGAAGAAGGGAAGGAACATAAAATGAAATGGGAAATATAGATTGAGATAAATTATATTTTAAGCAGGATCAATAGGAAGTCACTAGTGTTTGTGAATAAGGGACTGATAATAGTAAAATTAATTTAAAAAATTGACAGGTATGTAAAGGATAGACAATACTATATAAATAAAAGTGTATATTCTCTGCTGTACTGATTAAACCACCAAGAGATTACTTTATAGAACTAAAAAGAATAATTAGAAAATGTATTTAGATTTAAAAACATCAGTCTCAAGAATAATATAAAAAAACAAAAAGTATGATAAGAATTAGTTCTTTTGATCCTCAAACTATAATATAAAGCATACCTTCTAAAAACTTTTGGATATTAATTAAAAAGTAGAAATATATTTCAGAGCAAACTGCTAGGCAATTCCAACTCATAAAGAATCATACAAGAGCCCAGTGTTTGAACAATCAAGAATATATCCTACTTAGTGAAAGATTCCCTATTCAGGAGAAACTGTTAGGAAAGGAAAACTAGATATTTTATCAAGACATTGGGAAAAACTTATATCTTATACCATATACCATGACACATTTCTAATAGAGAAAAATGCTAAATATAAAATGCCATAGCATTTAAAAATAATCTATATATCTCTGAATGTGTATGCATGTGTATGTGTGTATATATGTGTTTCTGTGTACATATGCATGTGCGTTTTTTGTATGCACATAGTGAAGGAGAGGATTTATTCTATGTGCATTTATTACAAGAATTCTTTGCTTCTTTTTCTTTTCCCGATGGGGCAGAGATTTGTTAAGTTTTAACAGAGAAATGAGAAAGTGCTATAAATGTGAAATATTTCATCTACTTTTATGGGAGGTGACTTCATTATTATTTTTTACCTTATTCTTTTATTTGTTATAAGAGAACTACATGAAGTGGCAATAGCCTATAAATGTGTAATGTCAAAACAACACAATTTTTTAAATTCTTTTTTTATTAAATTGGTTTATTTACTTTTAGTTTACAACATTCAGTTCAACAGTCCCTTGAGTTTCAGATTTTCTCTCCACCCCTCCCCATCGTGGCAGTATGCATTCCAATACAGAATGTACAAATATCTTCCCCTTAATCATTAGTAAGGTTGTAAAGACAGATTGTAACTGATGGAATGATCAGTGGGAAAGAGAAACAGAACAAAACAAGAAAAAAAGAAACAAAGCAAGTAGTTTGTTTCAATCTGCACTCAGACTCCTCATCTCCTCTGGATGTGGATATCTCCTTCAATCATGAGTCTTTTGGAGTTGTCTTATAACCTCATATTTCTGAGAGGAACCCAGTCTATTGAAGTTAGTCCTCACACATACATATCTGTGTTTGTGTTCAAATTTCTCCAGATTCTGCTCTTCTCACTCAGCAACAGTTTATATAAGTCTCTCCAGGTTATTATGAAGTCCATATATTCCTCATTTCTTATAGCACAGTAGTATTTCATTATATTCATATACCACAATTTGTTCATTGATGTGCATCCCCTTGTTTTCCAATTTTTTGCCACCACACAAAGAGCTGTTATAAATACTTTTGTACATATGGATCCTCTTCCCACTTCTCTGATCTCTTTGGGAAATAACCCTAGATGTGGTATTGCTGGGTCAAAGGATATGTACTTATTTATACCCCTTTGGGCATAGTTCCAGATTGTTCTCCAGAATGCCTGGATCACTTTGCAACTCCACCAACAATATATTAGTGTTCCAATTTTTCCATGTCCTCTCCAACATTTATCATTTTGCTGTTTTGTCATCTTAGTGAGTCTGGCTGGTAAGATGTGCTACCTCAAAGTTATTTTGATTTGCATTCCTATAATCACTAGCAATTTGGAACATTTTTTTTCAAATGCTTATAGATGTCTTTAATTGCATCTTCTGAAAACTGCCTGTTCATATCCTTTGACCATTTATCAATTGAGGAGCAGCTAAAACAACACAATTTAATAAAAATAAAAATATTAAGAAAAAAAAAAGATGAACAAGATAAGTAGGTTAAAGTCCTGAGCAGGTGCTGCTGTACTCAGACTATTTGCAATCACATGGCAAGGTGGGCAGAAAAAGAATTTTAGATAAAGACAAGACAAGATACCAGTTAGAATTTTTTGTCTTGGGGTACTGGACCAGTGAGGGGTTTATTGTGTGCTTCCTATTAAAGTAAAAATCAATCCTAAAATTAATGGAGGAATCTCAATTAAAGCAAATACTAATAATATGAAATTGACTGTGTATACAGACACAAGTGTGACAGTCTACATGAACATACATAAATATGTGGATATGTAAGATTTATATGTATATGAAGATCTGCAAAATATGCATGTGTATATACACACATGTCTATGTATACACACACACACATTTTAAAAATGTGAAACTTTATTTTTAAGAAAAATGTTCCATGAGAATTTGAACTTCTAGCTAAATTTTTGGTGGTGACTTAATGTTAACATTAAGTTATGCTATAAATTTTTCTCTACAAGATGGGAGTGAAATGGAGGGCTCCAGTCATAAAGAAGAATTCTTATTCCATTGGGTATCAGATTAAATAGTCTCTTAAGGCACTTCAATTTGGAAAGTCTATAATTCTATGTAAACTGAGACAGTAGGCTTATTACTTCATTAAAAATTAAAAAGGAGGTGAGCCAAGATAGCAGCGTAGAAGCAGCAAGGCTCTGCAGCTCCTACAAAACCACCCTAAACACCCATAAAATATGACCCCAGACAAAGTCTAAGACTCTAAGACTCACAAAAATACAGAAAACACATCTCTCACAGAAGGCAGCTCAGCAGCAGGGGCTCATCACGGCAGGCCGGGAGCCGAAGCCAGCCCAGCCTAAAGGTGAAACCGAGGCCAGGCCATAGGTGGTGTGAAGGAGCCAAGCAAAGCCACGCAGCAGCCAGTCTGCAGGAGAGAAGATCTACAGCCTTCAGCACCTCTACATCTACCAAGGCATGAAAAACAGGGATTGGAGAGAGGCAGCGCAGCAGGAGTGGCTCATCCAGCAGGCCGGCAAGCCAGGAGCAAAGACCAGCCCAGTCCCAAACTGCAGCCGTGTCCAGGCCATGCCCCAGGGTGGCCAGGAAGAGCCGAGCCTCCCAAGCTGCAGAGTGAGTCTACTTCAGAGAGAACTGGCAGTGGCCCCCACTGGGCTGCTTCAGAGCCCCTGGCCTGTGGACTCCAGAGGGGGGCTGAATCAATTGATAAGGGCCAAGTGCTCTTGCGTTGAGTGGTCTGGATCAGGATTGTGGTCTTGGGTGGTGGTCCTGGGGTGCTCTTTCAGCAAGCCAAAGCTGGGGAGACTTGCAACACCCCCCTAATAGCTCCAGCAGCTCGGAAAACCAAGCAATTTGGAACAGAGCTTCCCGCCCTGGAAGCAGAGTTTCACAGAGGTAAAGAAAAAAAAAACAACCATTTAATTGACTGGCCAACATGAGGAAAAGCAAGCAAAATAAGAACAGCAATAAAACTCTAGAATCCTTTATTTGTGGACAAAAAGGATCAAAGCATGGAACGGGAGGAAGACAACACAGTCAGAACTCCCACACCAAATGCTTCCAAGACACTTGAAGAATGCCTAGAAGCTATAGATCAACTGAAAAAGGACTTCAAAAAACAAATAAGAGAAGTGGAAGAAAAATTAGGAAGAGAAATGAGAATGATGCGAGAAAATCATGAAAAGAGAGTCAACAACCTGACTGAAGAAAACAATACTTTAAAAACTAGATTAACTCAAATGGCAAAAAGAGGCCCAGAAAGCCAATGAGGAGAAGAATGCCTTA
>JAQQSW010020685.1:0-10805 GCA_028646575.1 Pseudocheirus occidentalis | reverse complement strand
TATACTTACACATATGTCTATATAGGAGGCTACATATGCATATAAATACATATCTGAGCATGTGTATATATGGGTATATAGAGGGCATAGGATCAATTGAATATGAAGGGATGATACTTTAAAAGGCAAATTCTGAGGTGAGAGAGGACTAGAATGAGAGGAGACAGGGAGATACAAAATGGGGTTAATTATCCCATATAGAAGAAGCAAGGGATAAACTGTTACAACTTTACTTTCATTTACTCTCATTGAATCTGGCTTAGGGAAGAAATGGCATAAACTCTAAACTGGGCATCATGCCACACAAGAGAGTAGGAGGCGTGGTGATGAAAAGCGGGATGACAGAGGGGAGGGATGCTGGATGCTCACACTTCAATAAACAGACAGGGACAGGGTAGAGAACAGAACAAGGTGGGGAGGGATAGGAAGGAGGGACATAGGATCACTGTCATAATATGTCCAGTATGAAGATGAGCTGTATAATCACACCTATACAGACTGTATTGAATTGGTTATCCTTCCAGCAGGGGTGGTGACAAGGGAAGAATCAAAACAATCTAAAATTTAAAGCTCTGCAATATCTGCAACTAGAAATTAAGATATACAGGGGCTGGGGTAGGGAGACCCTCCCTGCCCTACCAGAAAGTTAAGAGAGCAGACCAGGGGAGGGGCTGTACAGTAGGATCACTGTTTTGGGGTTGGGGTAGGGGAAAGACGGGGAGAAAATTTGTAATTCAAAAATCTCATGAAAATGAATGTTGTAAACAAGAAAACAAATAAAATTTATTACAACTGAAAAAAATTTTTAAAATTAAAGGCAAATATCCTTGGGGAAAAAAAAAAGAATAGCTAACTCGGATTCGCTGGACTGCAGCGGCTTGTGAGGGACTGACAATGGATACCCAGAAGGACGTGCAGCCGCTGAAACAGCAGCCAATGATATATATCTGTGGAGAATGTCATACAGAAAATGAAATAAAATCCAGGGATCCAATCAGATGTAGAGAATGTGGATATAGAATAATGTACAAGAAAAGAACAAAAAGATTGGTGATTTTTGAGGCCCGATGAAATCCTAATAATTCAGAGTAAAAGCATCACTTTCTTCTGAATTTCCCACAACCATTTCAAATTCTATAACTTTGGGGTTATATGCTTTTCTTTTACAAATAACACTGTAATACTCTTCTAAAGATATAAATTATTTTTAAAATAAAATTTTAAAATGTAGTGAAAACAAAAAGAATAGCTAAGTCATTCTCAGCTGATTGTTGTAAAATGCTGCTATTACTGTGTACCACTTTCTATTGGTTATGCTCACTTCACTTTGCATCAGTTCACATAAGCTTTTTCAGGTTTTCCTGAAACCATCCTGCTTGTCATTTCTCATAGCACAGTAGTATCCCATAACAATCATGTACTGCAACTTGTTCAGCTGTTCCCCTAAGAAGGGCATCCCCTCAATTTCCAATTCTTTGCCACCACAAAAAGAGCTGCTATAATAATTTTGTACCAATACGTCCTCCCTATTTTTTTTTTAAATCTCTTTGGGATACAGACTTAGTAGTGGTATTGCTAGATCAAATGGCATGCAGAATTTTATAGGTTCCAAATTGTTCTCCAGAATGGTTGATCAGTTCACAAATCCACCAAAAGTGCATAACTGTTTCATTTTTTTCCATATCCTCTTCAACACCCAACATTTTCCTTTTCTGTTATATTAACCAATCTGATAGGTGTGAGTTGGTACCTCAGAGCTGTTGTAATTTGCATTTCTCTAATCAATAGTGATTTAGAGCATTTTATATGACTATAGATAGCCTTGATTTCTTTATCTGAAGACTATCTGTACATATCCTTCATCCATTTATCATTTGGAGAATGACTTGCATCCTTCTAAATTTGACTCAGTTCTCTATATATTTGAGAAAAGAGACTTTATTGAAAAAACTTACTGAAACCAGTAAAAGAAATTTCCTAGTTTTCTGATGATAGAATTTCCCAGTTCAAAGGGTTCTTAGGCATTTAGGGGGTCCATGGGTAGATAAACAGAACCAGATTTGGAGTCAGGAAGACCTGAGTTTGAATTTAGCCTTAGATACTTACTACCCTTAGACCTTGAACAAATTAAATCTCTCCATGTGTCAGTTCCCTTAAATGTAAAATACGTCCCCGTTTCCCTGGGCTGTTGAAAGGATAAAATGAGACAATGGGTCCAAAGTGCTTCCCAGACTTTGCATCCCCATATCAATGACAATGACCATTTCTACCAAGCGAAGATTTACAAAGCCCTTTACATAGACAGTGTCGTTTGATCCTCACCACAGTCCTGAGACAGGGGTGCTATTATCCCCATTTTTTGTTGCTGTTGAGTCATTTAATTCATGTCAGACTCTCCCTGGCACCATTCAGGGTTTCCTTGGCAGAGATACTGGGCTGGTTTGCCATCTCCTTTTCCTGCTCATTTTACAGATGAGGAACTGAGGCAAACAGGGTGAAGTGACTTGCCCAGGGTCACACAGCTAGTAAGTATCTGAGGTCAGATTTGAACTCAGGTCTTCCTGATGCCACGTCTAGTGCTTTACCCACCAAGTCATTTAGGTCTAAGAAGGCTGGTAAGGTAGGGAGAAGGGCTCATGTTATGAAGAACTTTAAAAGCAGGCAGAGAAATTTGTCCAGTGATAAAAGGCTACTGGAGTCACTAGGGCAGGGTTGGGGAGGGGGGCTGACTTGGTCCTACCCACACTGCAGGAAGATCACTTTGGCATCTGCATGGAGGATGCCCATGCTAGAGATGCTTGAGGCCATCAAGATACTGCAATGGCCCAGGAGTGAAGTGATGGCCCATCTGAGGGCAGCAGCAGCATCTGAGGAGAGAAGATGAGAGATGCCAAGGAACAACATGTTCCAAGATATGCGGAAGAGGCCAGAGCAGAGATTCTCCCTCAAGGCACCTTCATCCTATGAATTAATTCCCACTTCTCCTATTTACAGTTGAGTCAGTATCTATTTTGCGTGTAGTCTCTTTCCCATTAGACTGTGAGCTCCTTGAGGGCAGGGATTCTCTTTAGCTTTTTTTGTATCCTCAGTACTAGGCACTTAATAAATGTTCAAGGACTGAGTCTCTTTAAGGTTGCCTTCAATAAGATACAATGTACAACGGTAAACAGCAGCCTTTTACTTCTCTTCTTGGTCACTGGACTAGGCGAACAAGGAGGGCCTGGAGAAAAGGATCATGGGGGGGGGTACTGGCCAGCCAAGGGCTGACCTCGAAACAGGAAGCCCTGGCCTGTGCTGCTGACCGTCACCTCCCTCCTCTGGCCCTGCAAGATGGGGCTCCTAATACTGCCAATGCATCTCGAGAAAGGTTATGAAGATCTAACCCGCTAGGGTCACGTGAAGACCTAGGAATGGGGGCTCTTACTGTGTCCCAGGCCACCTTCAACAGAAAACATTCCCTGGGGAATGACATGCACCCTCAGTTGGGTACAGAAACCTATCTTACCCTGCAGAAAAGAAAGAGGAGGAAGGGAGAAGAGAAGGGGGAGGGTGACAGAAGAGAGGGCAGATTGGGGGAGCCACTTCTGAGGAGAGACAGGGTAAAAGGAGAGAGAGTAAATGGGGAAGGAAGATGGAAGGAAGTGCAGCAAGAAATACTAACTGAAAACATTTGAAACAGGTTTCTCCGATAAAGGTCACATTTCTCAAGCATGTAGAGAACTGAGTCAGATTTCTAGAAATGAGGTGTTCCCCAACTGAGAAATGATCAGAAGTTAGGATCAGTTTTGAGATGAAGTAACTAAGCTATTTATAGCTTTGGATTGAAATGTATGAAAAAATATTCTAGCTCAATATTGAAGGAAGAAATAGAAACCAAAACAATTCTGAGGGACGACTTCACGCCTATTAGACTGGCTAATAGGACAGAAAAGCTAAATGACAAATGCCAGAGGGAATGTAGGAAAAGTGTGATGTTAATGCCCTGTTGGTGAAGTTGTGAATTGATTCAGCCATTCTGTAGAGTAATTTGGAACTATACCCAAAAGGCTATAAAGGCAGGCATACCCTTTGATCCAGCAATACAACTACTAGGTAGCAATGTATATTTATATATGTATAAAAAACATTTACAGCACCTCTTTTTTAGTGGCAAAGAACTGGAAATTGAGGGGACATCTGTCCATTGGGAAATGGCTGAATAAATCGTGGCATGCAATCATGGTGGAATATTATTGTACTATAAGAAATGATGAGCAGGAGGCTCTCAGATATCCAAAAAGACTCACATGAGCTGAAGCAAAGCGCAACATACTGTGAGCTAAGTAATAATAACAGCAACACTGTAATGACACAGCCACTCTCAGCAGTGCAATGGTCCAAAACAGCTCTGAGGGACTTCAGATGAAAAGTGCTCTCCATGCCCAGAGAAAGAACAGATGGTGTCTGAATACAGAGTCAAACAGTCTGTTTTTTACTTTGTCTTGAGATTTATTTGGTTTTTTTTTTTGGGGGGTGGTGTCTATGTTTTCTTTCACAACATGACCATTATGGAAATACTTTGCATGACCCTACATGCATAACCTACATCAAATTGCTTGCTTCCACCTAGGGGAAAGGGAGAGGGAGGAAGAGAGAGAATTGGGAATTCTAAGTTTTAAAAAAGAATATTAATGTTTTTACATGTAACTGGAGAAAATAAAATATTAAATGGCAAAGAAAAAGCTAAAAACTAAAACCATGCCCCGATCCCACAGCTCCTTGAACCCCTCCCCCGATATGGGCAGTTCTTCTCTATACAATTATCTCTACACATATTGTTTCCTCCCCTGGTAGAATGGAAGGTTCTTGACGACAAGAGCTATTTCATTTTGTCTTTGTACCCCCATGTCTAACAGACAGTAGTGACTCAGTACGAGTGGACCACCTGATTGCTTAATGATGATGCCTCCCATAGTAGAACAGAAGGTCCTGCAGGGTAAGGATAGTTCCCCTTTTATTTTTTTTTTTTTTGGAGAGGGGAAGGCAGGGCAATTGGGCTTAAGTGACCTGCCCAAGGTCACACAGCTAGTTTTTTGCGTTAGGTGTCTGAGGCCGGATTTGAACTCAGGTCCTCCTGACTCCAGGGTCAGTGCTCTATTCACTGTGCCACCTAGCCTCCCAAGATTATTCCACTTTTAACGGTGACTGGCACACACTGGGTGCCCAAGAAGTACTTGTTGATCAAGGAGCCATTGATCCTTTAATAACTTTAGCCCCCAGGATGGAGACAGTTTGTGGCTCAGAATGGCTCAGTTCTGTGGAGTAAAAGCACCCAATTCCCTTAAAGGTGGCCCCTCTGGTGAAAGGTACTGGGCAAAATCACCTTCCAATCTGGCTCCTGCCTCCTCTTTTCCAAGGAGGACTTCTCCCGCTCCTTTGCCTTCTTGTAGGCTTTCTTCTCTTCAGCCATGAGCATACGGGCAATCTCCTGGAAGACAAAGCCAGTCACGGCTGGGAGAGGCTGCCCGACCAGAAGCAGGGACAGGCACCTCCTTGTTCTAACTGGAGCCTTGGGGAACTCACCTCATCCTGGGCTACTTGGGCTGCTCTCTTGTCCATCTGATTAGCCTGAAAGGGAAGGAAATGTGAAAATGAATCACACTTGGCAATTGTGTGGCTCCAGGAAAACTCCTAAAGTTGAAAGGGCCACAATGAATTTGGAGAAGTTGAGGTTTCAGAAGGCTGAGGGGAGAATCTCAGATTCCTACAAGGGACATTCACAGGGGGAACCTTTCTTGTCCCAGAATCTATCATCAGCCTGACACATGGGATGCTGGTGTGTAAGCAACAGGTGAATGCTGTCATGATCAGTACCAGGAAAGAGGGTTGGGGGGAGGGCACCACCTTTCAACACTCTCTCTCTCTCTCTCTCTCTCTCTCTCTCTCTCTCTCTCTCTCTCTCTCTCTCTCTCTCCCTCTCTCTCTCCCCACTGGGGTTCTGCAAAGAGAAATCTGGCCAGGACTTCTCTGCCACCATCTTTACTCACCATGAGTTCTTCTTCCTGAAGCTTCCTGGCAATTTCTGCATCATACAATTCCTGGTCCCTGTGGGCCATTCTCGGCTGTGTATAGATGGCTTCTTTTGTCCCCCTCGGCTTCATTCCTAGAAAAACTCAATGTAGTCAGTCAGTCTGCTCATTTCCCCACCAGTGTGGAAAATGAAAATGAGGAAATCCCCCTGAGCACCTGGCATTCTCTGGCATCATCTACAATGCCTGTCTCTTCTCCACACTAGGACTGGGCCAGGTCTGGCTGTTGGCTCCAAACAAGCACGTAGAAGGGCAGACTCTCAACACATTCACATCCCCAGAATGCCCACAGACCTGCCTGGAGCCATTTGCAAGGGGCCTGCTTGGAAAGTTCCCCTCTTATACCCTTTATTAATGAGCACATATGCTGCTGATGAATCAGCAGCAGCTGGGACAGTCACTGTAGCTATTGTGACCCCTCTAGAAATGGGAAGTGAGGAAAAAAGAAGTGGGGAAATTGAAAACTTCCACAAGAAAAGGGAGTCAGGGAAGAGAAAGTTGGTAGAACATTTCCAAATCTCCAAAAGTCTGGGAGAATGTATTCAATCTGCCATGCCTCAAGGGAAAAGAGCAAATCCTTCCCTATTGAACTAGTAGAAATCGTAAATTTAGGTGACACAAATTGTTTCAGACAGAAGCAAAAAAAAACAAATTGTTGATTGTGCAGTGAAACCTGGACCTTTCTTAAAGATGAGAGTGAGTCCTCGGGTAAGGACACCCTACCTCCCTGTGAGGCCCAACTCAAGGGCCACCTTCTCCAAGAGGCTTTTCCTAAACCCACAGCCAGTCCCGGGTTGCTATTGTTCTTCCCCAAACGGACTTTGTGTTTGCTTTCTACACATAGTATGCAACGTGACTGTCAATGCTATGTTTTCCTTTTTTTCTTGGGCTAGAAGATGAATGTACAACTCTGGGGAGGTGGGGGGGGGTGGAATTGTCAATGGGAGAAGAGCTGGCCCTGGAACAAGAAACCCAAGGCTCTTTTCTGTGTATATGTAAAGTGTGGGTAGGGACTATGGCATTTGTTTCCGCATTTCCAGAACTTTTTAGAGCAGTGGTTCTCAACCTGTGGGTCCTTTCACAGGGGTCACCTAAAACCATTGGAAAACACCACTCCTCTGTCTCCAGGCAGGATCGCCCACATACCAGTACTAAAGGGTCGTGACATTACAAAGGTTGAGAACTCCTGTTTTAGAGGCAGCTTGGAATACTGAATAGAGGGCTGACTTCAGAGTCAGGAAGACTCAGGGAGGGTTCAAGTATTTCCTCTGACATTTTGTGGACTCTGTGATCAAGTGTAAGCCGCATAGTCCTTTGATGTCTCCAGTCAACTCTAAGAAACTGAGTTGCAGACCTGTGACTCTGCCCTGGTGAAGAAGTTCCCCTCCTCTTCCTCACATCAGTGACATAACTAATCTGAGCAAAAATTAAAAAAAAAATTCCCAGTCCCTAGCACTATGCCAGGAACGCAGGAGGCGCTTCATAAATGCTTTCATGTGAGGGTATGGGGGTAAATTCATTTATTTTGCAATGACAAAAGTGATCACTAAGCAAAGCATTTTCCAGGTCATCCTTCAATCATGCCCTGGCCACGGTGAGCTCCTTGAGCAGAACACCATCCCTCTGTCCACAGACAGGGAGGGCATCCCCCACTATCCTTCCCGTGGCACCATGCTGCCGTGGAAATCATGTGACCCATTTTCCCCATGAGATTTCTGCACAGGGTTGACAATATTAGGATGGAGCACATCTCTGGGGTTAGAGATGGCAAATCACACCTCTGTTATTTATCAGCAAGTCACTTGGTTGTTTATATTTTAATGTGTTAACCATCTCCAAAGAGTGCTGCTGAATGTCTCCAAAAGACTCCAGTAAAGTGAAAAGGGAGGCCCCCAAAGGAATAACGGACCAAGTGAATCTCTGGGGCCCAGACTTCACTGAAACAAAACTGATAGATGGTGAAGAGGAAGATGGTTTAATCCCAATGAATATAGCCACAGTGAGGCAACATGGTAGCCAAAGCTGTCCCCCAAGAGCAATACTGATGGGTAGAAAGCTGTGAGGCAGTGAATGACCCAGAAGTGGCAATGACATCGGGACCATACCACCTAAAGTCTGGAGCACCAGATGCACGTGGGTGACTGGATCCAGAGCCCTGCCTATCCCCAGTCCCAGCCCCTGGCTGGGGAGAGTCCATCAGCTGACTTCCACCCTACAGAATTCTAACAACAATCTTACACTCTTGGAGGTGAGAGGTGCCTCCAAGACCATCCAAGAATCCACATTTGACTCCGGTCCTCTGCCTTATTCCTAATCTGACCATCTGTCTGGTTGGACCTTTCTGGTTGACCCTTTCTGAAAGCAGGAAAGGAGAAACATGAAGGGTTTATTTGTTTGTTTGGGGAAGTAAGGGATGTAACCTCATACCAGAATCCATGGAACAGCTCCAGAAGTGCCCCTGGCATCAGGCACCTCCCTGCCTCTGCCTTTGGCACAGTGCCCCTAGCAAGGTGGCTTCTTCTGTGGAAGGAGGAGATAAGAGACAGAAATCCTTTCTAGCTCCTCTTTTTCCCAAATAAGTTCACTTCCAGTACAAGAAAGGACAATGTGATATGTGACCTTGAAGCGTACTTGATCCTAGAAATGCTTCCAAACCCAGGAGCTTACAAACATCGAGGCCTCTGCCTATATCAGCCAGGCTCAGGGGAAGCTGAGGTTTCTGCCTTCTACTGTCCTCTATTACCTGTTTCATTGAAATAGTGCCTTTCCTCACTCTGGGAGGAGAGGGGTGTCCTTGTCCTGTGACCTTCCCTCTTAGGTCTCGATGCCCCCATCCCATGGTCTCTCTGATGCCTTTCTTCTTTCCTATGAGCACTTGGGTGCTTCTGGGAGCACTTGGGTGAGAGTCGGTCTTGGTGCTGGGATTGAGGGTTTTCGGAATGCCATGAAGAACCATGGCCAAGGTTGCAGTCCCAATCATCGGACTCAGTGCTCAGTAAAACCTCCCCACTGATCTTGGGAAGGGGAGATCTTGGGAGCCTCTCATGACCAAAAGGCTTCCTCTCCCGGGGTTCCCAGCTAGTCTGGGGATCGTCCCTTGTCTTGCTAAGCCTGAGGGATGATACAGAATTCTCCATGATGTACTGTTCCTTGCATTCTTCCATATCTTCTGAAGGCCTGTTGGGTCTGTCCCTCCTTCGTCTTGCAGGCCTGTCTTCTTGGTGCCTTTGAGACCTTGAGGGCTCTGAACCCAGCTCCCTGTTCCTCCTTGACCTTGGAGGGTCTGAGTATGGAGGGGGGAGGTATGACAAAGAGAGAAGCAAGTTAGCTCAATGTTAGCACACTGGAACAGCCTACACCAACTCATACAATGGGGTAGGGAAAGCCCTTGTCTAACATGCAACAGAATGGAGAAAATGGCTTCATTGAGGTCATGAATCAACCAGAAGCACACACAGGCTGTCGAGACAGAATGAAGACCATGAGCATTTGCAGGTAGAAAGTTAAAGAATACTGTGGGAAAACATACAGAAGAATGGTGAGAGAACCAGTGACAAAGCCAGGCACTCAGGTTTGACTATGAGTGAGTACGCTGTGCTTTTGGGGGGACCTGACCTGTGATTTCATTGGTTTACAACCTGCCAGTGAGGAAATGCCCTCTATCAATGCAGGTAACATAGAGTGTCCTGTAGCATACAATGCCCCAAGGCATAGAGTATTAAAGAGCTGCTGGGACAGTTGCACAGCCAGGCTGGGTGAACCTCGGCCCTCCTGTTCAGCTTTTTCCCTCCTTCCCTGCATCCACACACCTACCTACCCACTGTTAGGAAAAGGCCCCTCCCAAGGGCATCTACTCTCAGTGGAGTACTGACCTGATGGGTCATTCTAATTAGTAATCCATCCTAGACAAGGTGAGACTCTGTCTACCCAAAGAACCCCAAATAGGACAGAATTCCTGTGCTTCTAACACATGATAGAAAACACTGAGGAAATGGGGGTGAAAAACCAAGTCCTCAATTTTCTCCCCAGTACTGAAGAGAAAGGAACTGATTAAGGAACGTGGAATGCTGAGGTAGGGCCGATGGGCCATGAAATCCGAGCAGAGCTTGCTGTGAATGGAAGTGCAGCACAGTAGAGTGAATGCCACTTTATCAGACTAAAAACTAATACAAGTTTCCTAGCTTAAATGTGGATCTTAAGCGGGTAGATATTTAAAAGTTGGATCAATCTTTTTTTTCCTCTTCAAACTCTGAGCACTGACATAACTTGAATGATGCTCTATAGCACGCTAATGTGACAGATCCTATTTCCTATTCTCACACAGACTGAGAGGCAGTGGGGGCTGGTGCGTAGAGAGGGCCTCCAAGTCAGGCCCATTAGGATTTAAGGCCCACCTCTAAGGTATGGAGTCTATGTGCTCCTGAGCAAAACACGAACTGTCCACATCAGGCTGGGTGGGGTCTGAGCAAGACTGAGGAGAAAGTGAATTCAATCTCATGATCAGCACTGTCCTTTAGAGACTGGGCTTTGACATGAGGGCTTTGGAAAAAGGAGGGACTCTGGATTTCCCCAAATCACTGGTTTTCTCTCAGATGCTGTAATGGTAATTAATTTGTTTGATCAGATGTTAAGTAGATCCTAGTAACCTAGTGTTAAGTGTAGAACTCTGTCCATTAGTGAAAAGGTGTGAATTCCCAGAACTCTGTCCATTGGTGAAAAGGTGTGAATTCCCCTGTG
>JAQQSW010020684.1:0-10805 GCA_028646575.1 Pseudocheirus occidentalis | reverse complement strand
AGGGGGTAGGGCCAAAAAGGAGAGAAAATTTGTAACTCAAAACCTTGTGGAAATGAATGATGTAACCAAGAAAATAAATTAAAATAAAAAAAAAGAATTATTAGACTACCTGAAAGCTAAAATAAAAAAAAATGAGCCTAGACTTCAACTGTCAAAAAAAACATCAAGGAGGAGGTCAGAAGATCTGGGTTTCAAATCCAGTTCCATAATTTTATACCCATAAGATATGAGCAGTCACTTCTCTCTAGGTCAGTTTATTTTTCCTCTGTAAAATGAGAGAATTTAACAATGGCCTCCATAGTCCCCTAACTTTACTTCCTTGCAACTTCTGTCAATCACCCCTAAGTTTGCCATCTGAGAAACTGGAGAACAAAATTAATCATTCTTCCACACAACAGTTTTTCAGGTACTTAAAGAGAGCAATAGTAACAATGATGTTAGTGATGCTCTCCTAGCTCTTCTGTTATCCAGTTTTAATTCCTCCTAACTACTAGGTAGTTAGCCCTGGGTTTGGAATCAGGAGGAATCATTTTCCTGAGTTCAAATCTGGCCTCAAGTGCTCCCTAGCCATTTGACCCTGGGTAAGTCACTTAACCCTATTTGCTTCAGTTTCTTCATCTGTTAAATGAGCTACAGAAGGAAATAGAAAACCACTCCAGTATCTTTGCCAAGAAAACTACAAATGGTGTGATGAATAGTCAGGCACAAGTGAAATGACAGAACAACAGGTGCTACTTCTATCTTAACCTCAAATGGTATAATCTCCAGGAGCTTCATCATCCTGGGTGCCTTACTCTCCAATCTGTCAATATGCTGTCCAAACTGCTCAATAGAATTTGAGTGCCTTGGAAACAGAGGCTGTTTTATTCTCTGTGTTTGTATCTCTAGCCTGTGGTACAGTGGTTGGCACATATTTATTTAATGAATGTTTAATAATTGCTTATTGGTTGATTGCCAATGACTTTTCTAGAATATAGTGCTCAGATGGCCCAATGATATTCCCTTGGCTCTCTCTCATTACATATGTGAATGTAATGGAATACTATTGTGGTATAAGAAATGGGGAGACGATGGACTTCATATTTACCTGGAGAGACTTATTTAAACTGTTGCTAAGTGAGAAGAGTGGACCCAGGAGAAATTTGTACACAATCACAGACACATCGTATGTGTGATGACCAGCTTAGATAAACTGAACTCCTCTCAGCAATGCATGATTATAAGACATCTCTAAAAGTGTTAGGATGGAAGGAGATGTCTACATTCAGAGAAAGATCTGGAAAGAACAGAGTTTAAATGGAGACTGAAGCACACTCCACTCTCTTGTTCTTTTCCGTGTTTGGTTTTGTTTCTTCTTTCCCATTGTTCATTCCATTAGTTACAACCCTTCTTTACAACCAGACTAATGTCTAATCTGAAAGTATTTGCAGATCCTATACTTGATTGCAAACCACCATGGGTGGTGGGGGGAGGGAAGGGAGAAAATTTGAAATTCAACAGATTTTGGAACTGAATCTCGTAAACTAGAAGTAAATAAACAAATCAATTTGAAATTTAAAAAAAAAAAGAGGGAGCAGGATGTTTTCAGAATACCTGGAAAAACATGAACTGATACAAAGTGAAATGAGCAGACCTGGAGAACATAGTATATAGTAAGAGCAATATTATATGATGATCAACTATAAATGACTCAGCCATTCTCAGCAATATGATGATTCAAGGCAATTCTGAAAGACTTATGCTGAAAAATGCTACATATTTCTAGAAAATGCAGTAATGAAGTCTGAATGGAGATCATCACACTTTAAAAAATTTTTCTTAAGGATTTTTTGAGGGTTTTTTCATAGCATGACTAAGATGAAAATATGTTTTGCATAACTGCACATGTAAAACCAATGTCAAATTGCTTGCCTTCTCAGTGATGGGGAGGGGGAGAAGGAAGGAATAAAATTTAAAACTCAATTATTAAAAATGATCAAAAATTGGTTTTATGTGTAATTAGGGAAATATTAAGTGTGTGTATCTTTAAAAAGCCATATTTGGGAATCTGCCTAATGATAAGAGCACTGAATTTGGAATTAGAAGCCCCAGGTCTTGGTCCCAGCCCTATAACAAACTATGTGACCATATATGACCAGCAATAATTAAATTGTTTTTTTATTCATTTTTCATTTTTTGGAGGGGGGAAGGCAGGGTAATTGGGGTTAAGTGACTTGCCCAAGGTCATATGGCTAGCAAGTGTTAAGTGCCTGAGGCTCGATTTGAACTCAGGTCCTCCTGACTCCAGGGGTGATGCTCTATTAACTGCACCACCCAGCCGCCCCTCAAACATTTAATTCTAAATCTCAATTTTTATCTTCTGCAAAATTAAGATAGGGGCATTTATACTCCTTTCATCACCTAAGGGACAAAATGGGTAGAAGCCTAGGCCTGGAGTCAAGAAGACTCGAGTTCAAATTTAAACTTAGACACTTACTAGCTATGTGACCCTTTGCTTCCTTGGCTATATAATGGGAATAATAATAGTACTGAACTGCCAGGATCATTGGGAGAATCAGGTGACATAATATTTATAAAGCATATAGTATAATGACTGGTAGATATTAGGTCCCTTTCTTCCTCCAAAAGTAGTTGTGAGTATCAGACATGAAAAGGAAAATGAACATAAGTTGTACTCACTAAGTGCTATGAAAATTTCAGTGCTGCTATTATGAAACATGTTGACACTGCTATGATGAATGTGTAACTTTAATCCATCTGCTCTGCCTAAGCATTTGTCAGGGTTGGGCCATGGGAGGAGAAGAGAGTGACACATACTTTTTATTTGAGTAGCAGGTAGGTAGGGGTTATAAGAAGAACCTTAATGTGACTCAGAGCTATGAGACATATGACTGACTTATTGAAATGGAAATATCTGAAGTAATTTACATTACTCAGAAGAAGAAAGTGCCGTTGCCAGGGTGAAGAATGCAGCAGAAACCTAATACGTGGTTCATTCCGAGACCTGGAAAGAAGAAGAGTGGTATGATGGGGAGATCAGTGGATCTAAAGTCAGATGATGTAGGGTCTCACCCCAGCTCTGGCATTTACTATCCATGTGACCTTTGGGAAGTTCATCCACTCTATCTAGGCCTCAGTATCCTCTTTTCAAACATGAAGGTGAGACTTAATAACCCTTGAAATCCACTGAACTCTAAAGCCATGCTGTAGTTAGAGAGATTTTGATCCTTAACAGATTTTTAAAGAATTCTGATGTCCATAAAGAAACTGAAACCATAATTAGTCTTCCTCCCTCCCCCTTAAGTTTTTTATTATCAACTGTCTTGGCCATATTTTAAAAAGTGAAAATTACTTACAACTACTTTGCCTTGTAATTTTTTAAAAGACTTTCTTCTTCCTGTTTTGCTATATTCAAGGAAGTACTGTGAAAAAAAGAGGCCTTGAGCCATTTCTCCCACCTGGGTTGCTTCTATGGAGCTCATAGTCCATTGTCTTTCTGTGGTTAGTGTCTCTGATAGGACAACTCTTGTATGCCTTAGGTAAAAGGGCATTAGATGTATAACAGACTAGGCTTTTATCTTGTGAGGTTGGAAAGGTATGGAAAATGATCCACTGGGAATCCAGGAGCATGAGTCCAGACTGGAGTTTTTGGTCCTTCAGCTTAGCCACAATGAGAAATCTAGACCTACATTAGTAGATTGACTCCCCAAGCCAAGATACTGAGTATTATAAGACAAGGGAGTGATTGTGCATTGTTCTTATGGAATTAAGAAATAAACTTGGTAGGGCAAATTTTTTGTAGCAGTCAAGTTTGAGCCCATTCTATTCACGGACCAGAGTGGTATATGGGAGAGCACCCCCAGATGATGATGGGGAGGAAATTTTTTTGTTTCGTTGTTTTGTTTTTGCTGTATGATCTCAGGAACTACCTCTTTGCAAAAACTGAAAAAATAATTTTAAAAAGATTGTTTCTCTCACAATAATCTAGTGGGGTTGGTAGTGCAAGCATCAATAATGAATAGATCAGTGATCTCATTGGGGTAGCTTGTACTTCTAAGTGGTAGTATTACCCCCATTTCACAAATGAGGAACCTTGATTGATTCTTATCTAGCATCTAAAAGTCACTCATTAGTATATCATACCTCCTCTCCTTTAGTGAGGCTTTTCTGAGGCAAAAATGTGAGAAATTTAACTATATTTTGAAAGGCCCAGAAAGACCTATGGAAAAGAGATCTGCTGGTAGGCAGTGGGTCCTTTTTGAGTACCAGGAATATTTATTAAGCTTAGTAGCATTATGCAATACAGAAGCAGAATAATAATCAGACAAACACCAAGTATTTATTAAGCATCTATTGTATATCAGGCAACAAAGAAAAAGGTAAAGCTACTTCTCTACCAGGTTTACATTATTTTTGAGGAGGCAACATGTATGCATACAAGTGTATGAAAGATAAATAAAAATGATAGAATAGAGTAAAGGAGAAAGGAATGAGTCAATAACACATCAAGAAAAGATCCATGGAGAAGATGGCGCATGAGTTGAATCTTGAAGGAAATAAAGGGTTCTGTGAGGTGTAAGTCAGGGGAAAAAACATTGTAAGCCCAGGAGACAGCCAGTGCAAAGTTATGGGGATGGGAAATGAGTTATATAGTTGTAATATTTGAAGAGGGGAAGAGAGTACAGGCTGGACAAGACTGGAAAATTAGTCAAGGAATACATCGTAAAGGTATGGTATGGTTGTTATCCATTGTTCTTGAAGAGGACCAGAATAGCATCACTGTGTTAGAGTCAAGTTACAGTGTGTCACACTGTGACTGATCAGACCAGTATGAGCTCCAAATGCTCTACCACAAGTCTGGCACAAATAGTCTATGTGAACATTTGGGGTGGATTCTTTAAGTTTGGGCATGGTGCATTTTTTAGCTACTTCAATTCTATTTTGCTCATAGAGCACAGCACCTTCTCTGACGAGGGCACATCATGCTGGGTGGACCTGTGCCAGTGGCTCATTTGTTATACAATAATTCCAAAGTTCTTAAGAGAGACCTTGAGGGTGCCCTTAAATAGCTTTTTCTGACCACTGTGTGAGTCCTTGCCTGGTATGAGTTCTCCATAAAACAATATTTTTGGCAAGCATATATTTAGCATTCAAACAACATGGCCAGCTCATTGGAGCTCCAGTCTCTGTAGGAGAGTTGGAATGTTTGGCAGTTTAGTTCAAGAAAGGATCTCCATGTCTACTATCTTATTCTGTCAGATCATCTTCATAATCTTCCTAAGACACCTCAAATGAAAATGATTCCGTTTCCTGGCATGTTGCTGTCCGGGTTTCACAGGCATATAACACTGGGGTCAGTACCATGGCTCTGCAGACCTTCAGTTTTGTAATCAAATGGCTCTTCTCTCCCACACTTTCCTTTATAGCCTCTCAAACCCTAAGTCAACTCTGGCAATGTGTAAGTCAACTTCAATATCATTGTGTTCAGCCCTAGAAAATATTCTGCCAAAATAAGTGAACTTATCCACAGAATTCAAAATTTCTCCATTTGCTGTAACCAATGGCTCCAAGTAATGATGCTACAGTGCTAGTTGATGGAGCACCTATTTTTTGTAGTTAATTGGTAGGCACAAATTAGCACAAGCTAAAGAAAACTGATCCATACTTTATTGTATCTCAGCTTCAGAGGATGCATTGAATGCACACTCATCTGCAAACAAAAAATCATACACCAACACTCCCTCCTCCCTCCACTTTGGCCTTGGTTTGCAACCTTTTTTAGTTGAAGAATTTGCCATCACTACGGTAGCTTATTTGATGGTATGTTCACCCTTATTGAAGGCATTGGCAACATGGCTGAAAACATCATACTGAAAAACAACATGGGGGCAAGCACACAGCCTTATTTCATGCCATTGGTGACTGGGAAAGGATGAAAACATCATCCATTATGCAGAACATGGAAAAGTACACTCTTATGAAATTTACATACAATACTGATGAACTTCTCCAGGCAACAAAATTGTGACCTAATTTTCCACAAACCCTCATGACTGACAGTATCAAAGCCCTTGGTCAGATCTACAAACATATACAGACTTTTTTTCTGTTCTTGGCAATTCTCCTAGAGTTGTCAGACATCAAACACCAGATCAACCATTTCTCAGTCCTCTCTAAAGCCACACTAGATCTCAGGTACTTGACCATCTACCACCTAAAGGACTAGTCTATTAAGGAAGTTTCGGGCAAGAATCTTGCCAGCAATGACTAAAAGAGAAACACCCCACCCCCATAACTGTCACATGATATTCTATTTCCTTTACCTTTATGGAGATGGACAATGGAGGCATCCTTGAACTCCTAGGGGATAACCTTCTTTTGTCACATAACCTGGAACATTTCAGTCAGCTTCTGCATGAGCAATGGATCCCCCACCTCATAAATCTCAGCCAGAATGGATCAGCACCAAGTGCTTTGCCACAGGAAAGGAAACCAATGGCATTCAAAACCTCTTATTCAGTTGGAACTTTCAGATAGGGAGGGATTGACTTCAACCTAAGATAAACAGTCAGTGGCTTCAGTATTTATTGATGATGGTCTCTGGAAAACATTATGGAAGTACTCAGCCCATCACTCTGGGATCAAGTGCTTATCTCTAATCAATCTGACTCAATCAGCACTGAGTAGCTGAGATACACCATAGGTCCTTGGCCCGTAAATAGCCTTCAGGGCACCATAAAAGCACTTTGGATTGTTATTATCAGCATAAAATTGGATTTCATCTGCCTTCTTACTAAGCCAAAAATTCTGCATCTCTATAAGCTTTACTTTTACTTTATTTTTGCCATCTTAGAGATGTTCATCTTTTCTTTCTACTGGATTTTTTGTTGTCTATAAGGTTGTACTGTATTCCTTTTACTAATGGAGAGTGGAATTCTCTTTGCCAAAGTTTTTCTACATTTTGCATACTTTGACCACAGGGTGGGATCCCTATGTACTAAGTAATTAGGCCAGGGTTGGGAAAGCAGACAATTTTAGGCCACCTTTTCAAGCCCCTTCCTCATACCAGGATGTGAGCAGTATGATCTTTAAAAGGCTTCTCAGATACCCAGAGGTGGCTGAATCTCACTGCTATTTCAGTGAGAAGATGACATTTATGTCCTGGGCTGCCTACACACAGGCTTGTGATTATAGTTCCCAGTATGTCTTTACCTGCTGTGTGTTGTGTGTTGTGTGTTTCCTGTCACCACAGGTCTTTGGGATAGGTAAAAGTGGTATTAGTGATGTCTTTTGATTTGTGTGTAAGTTGGATTTAAGTGAGGCAGAGTTGCATGAAATCAACAGCCTCACTCTCTCTTATGTAATCATTACAGTCCAGTGGCAGGATCAAGATGACCCATGATGGATCAAAATGCAGTGGATGACCTCATTGTTTTCAGTGTCTAACCAAGCTCTAAGAACTCCACAGCACCTACTTCAGCTGCCTTCATAGCTATTGGAATAAATTGTTCTCATCCATCCATTCCATCAGGGGAAGACTTTGCATACACGGAGTAGACATCTCACTAACTCACTGTTGAATTTGAGTTACCTTAAACCCAGCTTAGCCCATCTGTGCTTAAGGGAAATCACTTTGGTAACTTGTTTACAATTGAGCAGTTATTTTAAACCTGGTTTAGCCCATCTTCACTTAAGTGAAATCACTGGTAACTGTACAATTGAGAAGCTAAGTGGCACAGTGGGCCTAGTATCAAGAGGATCCAAGTTCAAAACTGTCCTTAGACATTTAGAACCTCTGTGACCCTGGGCAAATCACTTAACCATATTTGCTTCAGTTTCCTCATCTTTAAAATGAGCTGGAGACCAAAATGGCAAACCACTTGGATATCATTGCTAAGAAAACTCCAAACGGGATCATGAAGAGTCAGACATGACTGAAACAACTAAATAAAATAAAAATAAAACTACTACGTGTAGGATAGACTAGAGAACTCTAAGACTAAGACAATATATTTGTGCATAAATTTACTTTACCATATTTGTTGATCATCACAGGACATCAGCTTCTCTGTCTGTGCCTTTATACAGGTTTCCTAATGACTGAAATTCACCCCATCCTCACCTCTGCCTCTTATAATCCCTAACTTTCTTGAATGCTCAGACCAAATATCATCTTCTATAAGAGGTGTCACATTCCTGTCTCCCCTATCTGCTAGTGACTATCAAAATTATTTTAATCAACCAGTAGTGCCAGTGCAATATTTATAGCACCAACCTTGACTATAAATATTCCCATATAGTGCTTGATCACGAAATATAGCAGATTCTCCATATTAAAGACATAAATGAAGCATTTAGACACAAGAAAACCAAATCCCCAAACCAGTAAGCCAATTCCATCACAGTAGCAAAGAAATTAAGAAGCCGTAACAACACAGAGAACCATAGCATCCTTTAGCCTTCCCACAAACCAATATAAGATCAATAATTACTCACAAACCTCTCTATCTCCTTACCTGAGCATTCTCTCTCTCCCACCTTTCTCTCTGGTTCTGGCTCCCAGGTTCCTGGGGGCTCTGCTCCACCCTTTAGCAAATTTCTTCTACCACAGGCTCCATAGGATTACATTCAGTCTATTAGGGGGTTTACTTACAAAGCAGGGAAGGTCTACAAACTCCCATAGGCTTATTAAGGGGCAGGGAAGATTTTTAAATTCGCATAACCATTATACAATGTTAAATATGTTTTGTAGTTATGTACATGTGTATGTTACTCTTAGTGGTTGAATGCAGTATTCTTGAGGGCACAGACTGTTTCATTTTGTCTATAATGCCTCTTCCCAAGCTCCCAGAACATAGTTAACATATGTCTAACTATGAATATAACTTCTCCCCATAATGACTTACTGATTGATTTCATGAAAAAAGGAATTGTTTCATTCTGGTTTTATATTTCCAGGTCTGACCACCTAATAAGTGCTAAATAAATACTAATTGGTTGGTCGCTTTTGATTTTCCCATTTTCATCTCAAACTAGCTGAGTTGAGGATTCAAGCACAGAATAAAGAATGAAATTTGAAGGACAATGAAGAGAATTAATATTTGTCTCTATTGTCTCCCTTCAAAGCACCTTGAAATATGACCCCACATTAAAAAAAAGACATTAAAAAACAAACACTATTACATAATAAAAAAAATCTCCCATTAAGAAAAGCATTTGTCAGATCAAAATTAATTATTTTCAGCCAATAACAATGCCACTCTTTAGTTGTCAAGTTCACTAAATTTCAATTTAACTGAGCCACTCTGTCTTCCATATCAGATGAACAGACAGAGATGAATTAAGGAGATGCACAGTCTGTATAGACTTGGAAAATGTGAACTAGAATTGAATTAATAGTGGTAAATGTTTTGATCTTTCAGACTTCTCTCTCTACTAAGTGTCTCCTCAAGAGTTATTATCTTTCTTAATTGCAATGTTGACAGCATTATCAAAAGTTATTTTAGTCAAGTGCTGAGGTGTTAATTTTCTCAATAAAAAATGTCAGTTAAAATGGCACATGTACTGCAGACCCAAGTGGTCCACTGCAGGTATAGATCCCTTTGTTTGAATTCTGTTTGGCATTTAAAGTTCTTCACAATCTGGTCTGTTCCTACTTTTCCAGTGTTCTTATGCTTTCCTTCCCTGCACACTACCATCTCCCAACTATGGTCTACTTGTAGTTCTAACAGGACACTGAATCTCCTTTTGTATGCCTTTGAACTGGCTATCCCCTATGTCTGGAATGTTCTTCCCATTCCCCAGAACTAGCTAGATGGCACAGTAGATGGCCTCAAGTCAGGGAGACTTGAGTTCAAATTCAACCACAGGAATTTCCTAACTTCATGAACCTGGGTAAGTCACTTAAATCAGTTTCCCCACCTGTAAAATGGTGATATTAATAGCACCCATACCCAACAGGATAATTGCCAAGATTAAATGAGATATACAGTGTCTTGGATATGGAAGACACTTAACAAATGTTTGTTTCTTGACCTCTTGTGTCTTGATTTACTTAGATTCTTAAAAGACTCAGCTCAAATTCTATTTTTGCAGAGGTCCTCTCCTGACCAACCCTCCCCAATTACTAACACCTTCCCCTTCCAGATTGCCTTTCATATATGCTGTGTACCTCTAGGATATACTTAGTTATTTGCATGTTGTCTCCCCTATTAAAATGTAAGTTCCTTGAGGGTAGAGATTGATTTTACTTTTCTTTGTATCCATAGCATTTAGCACAATGTTGGTACATAATAAGCATTTAATATATGTGTTTTAACTGACTATGAATCCTGTTTCCTCTGACATTTCATCCACATATATAATAAAAATACTGTTTCTAACATACATGTTAAATTGAATTTCTTTTTTTTAATTTTTTTAATTTTTTTATTTTGTTTTTTTAATTTAGTTTTTATTTGTTTTCTTGTTTACATTATTCATTTTCATTACATTTTTTGAATTACACATTTTCTCCCCGTCTTGCTCCTGCCCCAACCCCATAACAGCAATCCCACTGTAAAGCCCCTCCCCTGCTCTGCTCTCCTATCTTCTGGTGGGGCAGGAGGGCTCTCCCTATCCCAGCCCCTGTATATCTTAATTCCTAGTTGCAGGTATTGCAGAACTTTAAATTCTAGATTCTGTCTATTCCTCCCTTGTCACCCACCCCTACTAGAAGGACACTCAGTTCAATACAGGCTATGGATGTGTGATTATACAGGACATCTTCATAGTGGACAGATTGCGACAGTGATAGTCTGTCTCTC
>JAQQSW010020683.1:0-10806 GCA_028646575.1 Pseudocheirus occidentalis | reverse complement strand
AAAAAAAAAAATTGAGGATGAAAGAAGACAAAGTAAGAGTAAGAAAATCAAAGGTAGAAAAAGTAAAAGATGAAGAAAGAATTAAATAGATAAGAAGGAAGCAGGCAAAATATGAGAAAATTTTAGAACTAAGGAATGTACAAGTCATTTTAATAACAATTTGATAAGAGTGCAGAAGTTCATGTTGAAGAGTGTTGACTCATGATAGGCTGCAAAGGTAGTTAACTGACTTGCTATCTTTAATGGGTTGAGGGTAAACTTAGAAACACAGACTGCGTTCAAACTAAAAGACCTTGGATACTAGGCTAAAGTTAGACTTTATATTGTACATAACAAAGCACCAATGACATTTTTGAGCAGGAGAATAATTAGTAATCTGGGAATAGTACATGCCATGGACAGGAGAAGAAAAGCGACTGGAGCAATTAAGAAGCTATTAGATAATTGGACCACAGAATAGGGTACAGGCAGTAGGAATAATAACATATGAATATATGCAGGAGATATTATTTCAAGGATTCATTATTTCATTATTGAAGACACTCTCTTCCATCAATGCAGATGCCAATTCCACTATAACTGAAAGCTACTGAGACTAAAAAATTTCATTCTTTGTGGTCACTGTGATCACCTTCTCTAAACTTAGGACGGTCCTTGGATAACACAGTCCATCAACAGGCTCATAGTCAAAGTTTCAACCTACCACAGTTTGTGTTCCATTATCACAACCTGAGAACTCAGAATTATACTCACAACACAATAAGGCATAGAAGGACAAATGTAAAAGACATCTGAATTTTTAAGAAACACCTCCCTGTCCCTGTTTCCTGCCTACCCCGCAAAAAAAGAATTAGGTGAAGTGATTAGGTAAAGAATAAAGAACTTTAAAATGACTCCAAGATTCTTACTAACAGAGAGAAAAGTCAAGAGGGAAAAACCTGGTTTGGAGGATGAAAAAAATGAAAAGTTCACTTTTAGAAAAAGAGTTAGAGTTAACAACTTGGTTCTAAGTGGTAGTGTTCACTAAGTGGCTGGGAGGTATGACAAAGCTTGAGAGACTAGGAAGGCTGGGGACAAAAGTTTAGGAGGAACTTTGATAAAACTGAGTTGAACCTGTTAAAGAGTTCTCAGAGGAAGAGACTCTATTTACACACTTAATAAACAAGAGTTGGAAGGACCAAACTTGGATCTTATAGTCCAACTCTCTCCTTTTACAAAGCCCTGGAGAGATTATATCAATTGCCCAATGTCACTCAGGTTACTAATTAATAGGATTAAAATCTTTTCCCTCTAACTCCAAATCCTAAACTCTTTTCATTGTACACTACCTCTTCCTAAGAAGGCTCAGTGCTGTTACAGTACAGAGATGGCCTGTGGCACAAAATGAGTTAGTATACCCTCTAATATATTTTCCACTATAGATGGTGGCAGGAGCATGTAGCACTCTGCCTGTAACAGAACAGTTTGCTTCTAATGAATCAAATCAAAGTTTGGAAACTCTTAGACGTTCCTGATTTGTTATGTTCAATCTCCATTACATTTTACCAAATTACAACTGCAATCATTGGTACTAGCAATGTGGACTGCCTATACCTCAGAGTTTTAGTGAAAAAAGTTACTATTTAATTCTGAAGTAGAAAAATTGTCCAAAAGAATGAAAGTTCCTCGAGGGCAAGAACTGTTTTACACCCCCAGCAACTGTCAGACAATCCATAGCTGATGGTGTTAATAAATTAATTTTATAAATTAATGTCTGCTCAACTAAACTAAAGAATAAACTGTTAAAGTAAGATGGCAGTGGTGATCATGCCAGGAGCCTAGAGAAAAGTAAGTGATAAAATCTGCAGGAATACATTTCCAAATTTTAATCATCTGTAAAGCTAACTTGACTGGAATATATTTTTTATTCTGCCTGCTTCCATGTACTGGAAGTTGCTCCTAATTACATGCAAGGAGAATTTCATGGTGTCATCCAAGAGTAGAATTTAAATGACAAATAAGTTTCTGTCAGAATTTTAAACACATGCAAAAAATTAACACGACAAAAGCCTCAACATGACAGAGAATGACCATTAATAATTGGCTTGAGAATTCATCTTAAGTCTAATCTAATCTAAGAGACATATATAGTATTATGTCTCAAAGACCTACTAGAAGGAGTAAATTTATTTTAAAAAATCTATCCATTTGGGTTTCCAACTTGCAGATTAGATTTGAGGGGTGGTTAGAATGAAAGCTATTAACTAAAACTGGACAGATGCAAAAGAGCAGAAATAATTTTTATATTCATTCTTTTCAAATCTATGGCAGTCTGAAGGCACTGAATACAGCAAGTAAAAATTTGACAAACTCTAAAAATTTTGAACATTGACAAGCAAATCACCAAGTTGCTGAACTATACATACAAAACTGATTAACTTAAGACAGATGTTACATTTTGTTTTCAAACAAAAAAAAGTTAAAATATTAGTATTTTAGTGTTCAACATCAAATTTTTTAGTATTAATTTGATATGTCTGGTTTTTCAAGTATATTAGATTGCATTATACAGTCTTACTGAAATTATCTATACTCCCCTGGAGCTTATGTGCATGATGCTAGATGAGAAAAAGCTGAATGCTATTCATTTATTCACAAAGGGCATCAGGTTATCAAGGTTTCTACCAAAAATACTGCTGCGGAAGATCCACTGGTTTTGGGTGCTTTCATTTTTTTATTTAAAAATAAAAAGTCAACACCATGCCAATATAAAAGAATCTTCAATCTGTATTTTAAAATAATCTATAATTTACATGATCTTGTTAACTTTTATGAAAAGGAACATATTAAAAATTACAAAAAAGTTATTCCTTAACTATACAACTGAGGATAAAGATGGACCCTGAAAACCTATTGACTGATGATAAAAAAGAGGGGATCTGAGATGGCAGCCTTTTCAAAATTTAAAACAAAGTAGTGTTAACAATACTACAACTTAAGTACTATTTAATTGCAAAGAAGATATGATTTCAGAATAAACAGAAATCAGAGCCTTCAACTTTCAGAACTGTAAGTAAAAGTTAAGAAATAGATGATATTGACAGAAAACACTAGCAAAATATATCTTAGGATATATATCACAGTCTTTAAGCAAATCATTACATACCAGTAGTTATTCCTAATAAACTAAAAGTTATTCCTAATAAACCATAAGAAGTATAGTAAACACAATAAAAGTAACTCAAAGAAGTCACTGATAAAAGGAGGCAGATCATATACTATGGAGTCAAACCTCATTTGAAGAAAAAAATCTACAAATATACTTCAAGAATAGAATATTTTCTATATAAGAGGTGAAGACTTTACAATTAAAATTTTAAAATAAACAGAAATGGCTATAGAAAAAGCTCATGAAAACATCTAAGTCAATCTTTTAAATCCTTTAAAAAAATGCTCTTAGCAAATCTAATGAAGAGTTAAAGCAACAAAAGTAGCAATAAACTGCCATTCAATTCAAGATCTACTACTAAATGTAAGGGTCAAAAGAGTTTGAAAGATGGAGTACAAATATCTTTTAATGACCTAGTTAATTTCAAAATGTTTTAAAACAGAAAAAACATGAAGTCTTCCTGACTTCTCTTTTAGACTCACATAAATAAAAAGCAATAGAAATATATTATTTTCCTCTACTAAAGAGAGTTAAAAAAACTGAGATAAAAAAAGTCAACAGCTTTATCATTTTCATTCTCATTAAAAAAACAAACACCAAAACCATTTGTTTTGTTATGTTTGCTGACCAAAGTCCTACAAATTTCCTCACAGTATGAAGTTTTATTTAGATTAGTAGCTACTCTTCGAAACATACTTAAGAATGACATTTAAGACTTCAGATCTAATACAATTTACTTACACCCACAAAATACTGCCATGATTTTTTCTTTATAATAAAAAAGCTAAACAGTTAAAATTGCTTTCTCTAAACTGTCCAAATAATATATTTATTCTATTTCAAAATACTTAAGAGTATGACTATCCTTATTCTCAATAAATTAATATGCATAAATCTGCAGTGATACTATTTAACCAGATTATTACTAAAAAATTAAATTTAATTAAAAAAACATTATTACTTACATCATCACTCTGCTGGGCTTCTTGCATAACAAATTCTCGGACCATGGATGGACTAAACTCTACTAGATAAGAAAATATATCTGTAGCAGCAGACCTGACCTGCAAATCATCCATTCCCTGAATAAAAGAAAAATTATATACTTAGATACACCATGTAAAACAGTATAATCTGACAATAAAATTTAATATGTAAGGTTTGTACTCTACTTTTTGTACTGAAGGGAAGATCAACCCCTGTACCATACATGAATAATACAATGTAGAAACCAAAAAAAATGTTTTATGCTAGTGATAATTTCTGTTGCTCCCATCACCCTGTCATTCTGAACAAATTTCTTAACATTGTTTCCCCTTCTTTTTCCTTCTTGAACAAATACTAAATCTTTAGAGTTCAAAGTATTTAATAATTAGCTTCTGGAGAAGCAGCATTGTATAGCAGACAGAAAATAAGGTTCAGAATAACAAGGACCTGAGTTTAACTGACATCTGACACATATTGGTTTTGTAATCCAGGGAAATGATGAAAACTTTCAGTTCTACCAAGCAAATCTCTAAGACCGTAAGTTGTAGAACAGCTGCAGGTTTGCATTGATAGTAGCAGTTTCTCCACCAAGAATTTACACCCTGCCACCACTTTCCCTGCCATGTAAACTGGTGGTAGAGTGGATAAAGTGCTGGGCTTGGAGTCAGGAAGAATGGATATAAATTTAGCCTCAAAGATTTATCCTGTGACCTCAGGCAAATTGCTTAACCTCTCTTTGCCTCAGCTTCCTCACCTGTAAATAGGAATCACAGTAACACCTACCTCCCATGGTTGTTGTGAAGATCAAATGAGGTAATATTTGTAAAAGCACTTAGCACAGTGTCTGGTACATAGCAGGTGGCTATGGAAATGTATAAATGCTTATCTCCTTCCTCCTACCTCTCTATCCCCAGGTTTCTAGAAATTTCCTGCTCCTGATTTTTCCATTTTTACCATAAAAAGAACAAATACTGAATTACATTATGTATTCTTTAATCTGAAAAGCAGAATGGCAAAACTGATAGAGAGCTGGGCCCATGGTCAGGAAGACTTCGGCTCAAGTCTAATAGCTAATACATATTGACTTTGGGACCACAATTTGGGACCACAGGCAATTTATATGTCTCAGTGTTCCAGACAACTTCTGAGACTGTGAATCTTTGTTAGTAGAGAAAATTCCTCACCAAGAACTCTCTATAGTAATGAAATCAAAGAACTAGATAATTTTTTTTAATTAACTCAAGAAATACTAAGTACCTACTCAGTGGAAGGGATTGTACTAATCAAGAAAAGGCACAGATAAATAAGATAAATTTTAAAAAATGTCTAACTTTAAGCAACTTCCCTATGAGCAATGACTTAAATAGGAGACAAAATAATCAAAACTTCTGAATCTCCCATCTGACAATCCTAAGAAAATCTGAATTTAGTGGCCTCTCTATTGCTTAAAATTTGTCCTTACACTGACTCCTAAGTCATACTTCTAGCCTTTCCAAAATTGGTCTTTTATCCTGGCTGGGTCTCGTTTCTTTCTTCCTGGAGTTTTCTTCCTCCCTGATTGTCTCTAATTGGGAATACTTTTCAAAAACCATTTTGGGAAATATGTTTCTATAACTAAACGATGTGTGTAAACACACACAAACACACACACACACACACACACACACACACACACACACACGCTTTTTAGAGGGAGGAAGGTAGGAAAATTGGGGTTAAGTGACTTGCCCAAGGTCACATGGCTAGGACCTAAACTATTTAATGATTAGGGAAGGTATGACTTGCTTCTCTGGAGGATACTCAATGTTTCATCCCTCACCTGTCACCTATCATAGCCATTCACACACTAAAAGTCAAAATTTTAAACAAACACCCCAAACTGTAAAATCTGAATAGTTGTTAATATTTCACCAACATCAGCAAAACAATAACTGTGATTATAATAACTGCATTACAAAACATCACTCTATATCCAAAATGCATTGGTGATATAAATTTCATTATTAAGATCTGTAACATCAATATTATAAACTCAAAAGAATAAAGAAATTATAGTTACCATTACAATTTCAAGAGCAGGAAGAATCCCCAATTTTGCCAAAGTTTTGAAAAATGCATCCCTGTTTTGAGGTTGTAATGTTTGAGAAAATGCACAGAACTCCTTGAAAAAATTAACCTGTAATGTAAGAAACCATAATAAATTGACATACGTGAAGGCAAACTTGGGTCACTGGAATATGATGCTACAGCAAAGTGAACTCAGTATAATACTTTTTGGCCAAAACCCATCTCTTTTATGCACTATAAATGCACACAACTATACGTATCACATTTCCTGGAAACAGGCATCATCAACTGCCTTTCTCTGCAACTATTATCTTTTTATTATAAAAGAACCCCCTCACTTATAAATGCAAATCTGATGGTTAGAATTCTAGATTCCAATTAAGTGTAGCAAAGAGCATTGTGGAACAGTGCAGTAAAAAACCCCAAAGACTGCAAGCCAGGATGCCTAGGTTAGAGACTCCATTCCAGTATTTACTAGGTGTGTAACTTTAAGGAAGTCATTGTAGGCTTCAGTTATTTTATCTGTAAAATGAGAAGACTTAAAATAGATGTTTCCTAACATCTCTGTGGATAATAACATTCTAAAAATGAATAATTAAAAAGAAAGCCTACTAGATTGTTTAGGCTGATTTTCAATCTACTACAGGCATCAGAGCAGACAACTTCCATGGGTTGGTAGACTTTTAATAAGGACAAAATACTGTTTCCAAATTACAAATGAGTTGTATTCCAAAAGCTCACTTGTTAACTGGAAGGCTAAGGCTCAGAACACATGATCTCCTAGAAAAAAAAGCTACAAAAAAAGGAGTCAAATTACCAGCATTATATGGGGAAGCCTGTATAAAACCCAACATAATTTAAGTACCTCATGCTAGATTATATATTTACGTTCTGGGAACAATGGACCATGACGTGTGCAGGAAGAAAAATAAAGTATTCTCCTTTCTTGAATATAAAATTAGTCCTAGTAAAAGTTTTGAAGTGAGCAAAGTTCATCTTTGTATTCCTTCCCCAAAAGCAAGAATACCTCCCTCTCGGAAATATATGCTGTTTTAACTTTAACTCCTGTCCTCAACTTTACCAATGTCTCCTTTGCTGCTAATCAAATTGTCTATTTCCTGAGTACAGCTGACTGACATTAAGTACTGTATTAGGAAGAAAATGTTATTGTAATAAATCATTTGCTTTGATAGTAATGTTTTTAATGATGCTTTATTACATGCCTCCAAGGAATTTTGTATTTTGAAAAGATATTTATATCTAAACTTCTGGCAGCATAATAGAAGTGTGTTTAAAAATTTACTGTGATGTGATATGTTGGGAAGAAACAAGTTATCCCACAGACATTCTATTCCCTTCTTTAAGCTTTTGCTTTTCTCTCACTCCCAAAACCACAGAAAATCTAAGTGCTTTAAATTTTTGCAAAATTGTTCCCAAGGCACCATCAAGGAGTTTTGCATTTCTAAGACAAAGTAGAAAGAAAGAGAGGGGCAACTCTCTCTACATACAGGATATTTGTAAGTCTGGGTGTTTGTATGATGGGACAATTTGCACTGGAAAGTGCTCTAGAGATTATGGATCATCCTAAAGACATGTTGGTGGATCTGTAATTTCATACATATGGATACTGCTAACACAAATGGAGATTACAATTCTTCTTAGCCTATGTGATTCTTTTCTATGTCTTTCCATAAAACATCCAACATGCTAGAGGACTTCTGATTATTTTAATGTTTCAGTAGTACTAATGTAGCAATCTGTCTACTTTGTGCCTCATGCCACTACTATGACCGGCCCATTTCCTTTTACTTTTTTCACTATAATCGTTTTATGCCACTTCTTGCACAAAAGACTTTGTTCATATAGAGAAGAACTGAAATGGAATCCCGGCTCCAATAAATGCTACTACATGTGTAGACTTGAGCAAGTCATACTATATGCCTGGGTCTCTATATCATCATCAGTAATCAAGCATTTTAAAATGTGTTAGGTGCCATGCACTGCTTTCTAGCTGATAAGAGACACAGATGCAAAAATGAAATAATCTCCACCCTCTTAATTTTCTCAGGGAAGCCATGAGGAGAATGGACTAGGAAACATTTAAAGTAACCTACAGTACTAAATCTTTCGATACTAAGTGCTGTTTCATTAAGTCTAACCATAAAGCATCACCAGAAGAATACACAAATGATAAAGAAATTGGTCTTTGTGACAGTGAGCAGTTTGTGATTACTAAAAAGCACATCCTACTTTCCCATAAAACAAACCAGCCAAATAACCTCTACCTGCTCAATTCTGGACCCAGCTCCTTTTCAATCAAATTAAGACCCAGCCAGCAGCATTCATGTCTGGGGAAGAAAGTGAAGACTTTTAGGAGTATAGGTGGTATTTTTAAAAAAAAATCACTGCCACCAATCAAAGGCAAGGATTTCAGAAGGAATGGCAGATTTGAGAAGTAATCAGCTGGTTATTAAGATGATTTCAGAAAACAGGATTTATATTTTTGGATCATACAAAAAAAACACTCAGGAATGATAAGTGAGAGGCAAAGGATGAAGTGTATCTCACAGGGGCTAGAAAGATACATTTGCCTGCCTTGTAAATCCCATCAAAGGGTTTTAAACTGAAAAGGAAGGGGAACAACCTAAGTAAAAGAGAAAATAGCTAAACTGTTGAAAAAAGAAGATACCCAGAAAGTCACAGGAAATAAAATCTAACCAACAGAAATAAGTGAGATGTTTATATACAAGTATATAAAATGTATGCAGTGCAAAGTGAACTATAGATCAAAACTTAAGGTGGCAAATTTGAACTCAGAGATGTAATAAAAATGAAGAGGTTGGTCTTAGTAATCTCCAAGGTTCTTTCCATCTATACACTTAAGAGCCTATGATTCTCATCCCTCTCATTTTTGCCTCAAGCCTAAGACTGCATTCACTTTATTTATTAGCTGTGTGACCCAAGGCAAATCACTTAATCTGAGTTCTCAGTTGCTGTTTTATTGATGATTACAACTAACATTTTAAACATTGCTTTAAGATTTCTATTTTACTTTTATTAACATGTTTGATCTTTATAACAACTGCAGAGACTACATGGCTAGAAAGAGGAAACATATGAAGAGGTCAGGAAACACAAGGCTGGCACACAGGCTTTATATAACAGTAATGAGAAACTTCAATTATCAAGATTTTTCCAGGAGCTATCTCTCCCTCTCTCTGCCAAAAGCAAATGATAATCTTTATTTGCAGCAAGCAGCTAATAATTATATTTATTTGCTTTAATACTTTTATTCTTTAGAAGTAGAGGAACCAAGAAAAGGGAACAACTTCTGGGTCTGATTCATATCAAGAAGGAAAAGTGGTTGCTAGGACAGAAATGATGGGACCTTTGCAGAGAAATGAATACTTTTATCTTAGAATTTATGATAGAGATAAAGAAAACTAGAAGTCAAACATGAACCTTAGATTTTAGTAAAGTAGTGGAGTTAAGATGGCAGCTTAGAAGCAGGAGAACTCCGTGGCTCCCCCCATAACCACCTCAAATGCCTATAAAAATGACTCTAAACAAATTTTAGAGCTCCAGAACTCACAAAATTACAGAGTAACAAAGAACCCACTGAAGGCAGCCTGGCAGGATGACAGGAAGGGGGTCATCACAGAGTGCTGGGAGCCCAGACCAGCACATGAACCTGTGGCTGGAGCCCTAGGGCAGCCAGAACAAGCCACAGCTGGAGCTCTCAGGAGAGTGGATCTCCTGCAGCTGTGGCAGTTTCCAGAATTATCAACGCATAACAAGGACTAAGTGATAGGTCAGTGGAACTTGGCTAAATCTGGGGGAGAGAGTCCAGCTGCCTGCCTCGAGGGCAACAAGCAGCAGTGGCAGCAACAGCAACATGGCTGCTTCAGAGTACTGGCCTGAAGATTGCAGGGGGGCCAAGCAAACATTCATAGTCTAAGTGCTCTTGCCTTAACTTGCCTGGATTGGGACTGTGATACTGAGGTGTGTGATCAGTGAGCCAAAACTGGTGGGGGCTGTAGAGACAGCAGCCTCGTAATAGCCCTGGCAGCTGCAAAAACCCCAGGAATTTGGGACAAAGCTCTCCCCTCTGAAGCAGAGTTGTACTGTGGCAAAGAGCTCAGAACTCAAGTAACTGACTGGCAACATGAGCAGGCAAAGGAAGCAAAGCAAGCCCAGCAATCCAACTTCAGACTCCTTTTTTGAGGACAAAAAAGGATCAAGCATGGAATGGGAGGAAGACAACAGTCAGAACTCCCACACCAAAAGCTTCCAAGAAAAATTCAGACTAGTTACAAGCCACAGAAGAGATTAAGAAGGATTATGAAAACCAAATAAGAGAAGTGGAGGAAAAATTGGGAAGAGAAATGAGAATGATGCAAGAAAATCATGAAGAGAGAGTCAACAACCTGACTGAAGAAAATAACACCTTAAAGAACAAATTAACTCAAATGGCAAAAGAGGCCCAAAAAGCCAATGAGGAGAAGAATGCCTTAAAAAGTCAAATCTGCCAGATGGAAAAAAAAATCTCAAAAGCTTTCTGAAGAGAATAATTCCTTCAGAATTGGAGTGGAGCAAATGGAAGC
>JAQQSW010020682.1:0-10806 GCA_028646575.1 Pseudocheirus occidentalis | reverse complement strand
GAGAGAGAGAGAGAGATAGATAGATAGATAGATAGATAGATAGATAGATAGATAGATAGATAGATAGATAGATGGATGCATGGATGGATGGATGGATGGATGGATGGATGGATGGATGGATGGATGGATGGATGGATGGATGGACAGATGGGCAGACAAATGGATGGTCAGACAGATGGATGGATGGATGGATGGATAGATGGATGGATGGATGGATGGATGGATGGATGGATGGATGGATGGATTGTTGCAAGGAGAAATGAGAGTCAGGAGAATAGCACAGCTGCAATTTATGGAATTAATCCAGGGCAGGAAGACCCCCTTAGACCTGCAAAGGTCCTAGTAGCCAGCAGAGGGCAATGAAGTCCTGATAGGGCAGAGTAGTGGAGAAAGGCTATAGGCATAATCTGTATTGCTGACAGCTAAGAGAACAACCAACCACAAATGAGCAAAATTTATGTAAATGAGATATTTGAGGTCTTCTTAAGGTAAGGATGGGGGTCTTTTTCTACCAATGACTCCCTGAGAAGGGGCCGGTGAAGGGCTATGCACAGATGAAAATCAAATTAATTCTATCCTCTTGAGTTTGGAAAGACAGGAGAGGGTCATGAGAGAAAAATATAAGATGTTCACCTCCCTTGACTTTAAAAGTAAGAAGATAGGACATTTCACTAACAAATATAATTAATATTTTGAAATATACCTAAATTCCATGTTGTAGTCAGTTAAAGTACACTAGCTATTTAAGGTGTCATTACCTTCTCTATCTCAACCTGCTCAGTAAAATGTAAACAAAATGGGAAAATGTAAGTTAAGCACTTTGTAAACTATAAACAATAAATACAATGTTGTTACCATTGTTATTAATAATATAATTATTATCATAAAGAAACCAGGGACACAGGGCCCTGCTTCTCTTGGCAAGTAAAAGAAGACCTTATTGGAAGATCATTGAAAGGGCCTGCCTGCAGAAGCCAGAGGCTTCCTGTACCTAGAGACATAGAAAGTTTTGCCAAGCTGGACCTGTTAGCTGGAGACTAAGTGAGTATCTAAATCAGACAGTGACTGAAAAGACTGCTGCTGGGAACCAGGTTGAAAGTTAATTATCTATTAGGGAGAAGCATACAAATAAAGTGTCAGGGGTGGAAGGGACCTTGGGGACCCCTAGGATGGCCCTCTTATTTTTTTATTTTATTTTGTTTCATGTATATATGTGTATAGATTCATCTATCTATCTATCTATCTATCTGTCTGTCTGTCTGTCTGTCTGTCTATCTGCCTATCTATCAATCATCACAATTATTTCCTATTACACTCCCTCTCCACTTCAACCTCATAGAAATCTCTCAAGTTTGTGTATACAGTCAACATTTGACATCAGTAGTCCTCCCTACCCCAGCCCCCCAATTTATCTATATATGTGTGTGTGTGTGCGCGCACACATATATGTATAAATACACACTCATGCCGATGAATAGATGCACAATGCATATATGATGTGTATATAATGTACATGTGTATGTATGTCACTGCAATTTATCTGTGTTCAGCTACTTTGGGATCATTTGCACTGCAGTATTATGTATACTATGCTCCTGTTTCTACTTTCTTTATTTGCTAACATTTCATATGAACAAAGTTCAGGCTCTGGAGTTACTGTCCCCAGTCCCCATTTATTATGGCATGTTGGGTCTCCAGAGGGAGACTACCTACTTGTCCTCTCAGGGTCATAGGAGCATAAGCGTAGCCTTCTCCTGGGCTGCTTGTAGAGTCCTAAAGCTGCCATTCCTCAATCTGTCTGTCCTCAGTCACCAATGCAGATACAGCCACTGGTCACTATTGTTAGGGGACAATGCTAGGAAACAAATGAAAATCAAAATCTTCCAGACCTTCCAAAGTGGGCAAGATCTCCCTTTGGTTAAGGGGGTAGGAGAGGAAAGAGACAAATGTTCCTCTTGTCTTCTCCTCTCTCTCCAAAGTGATTCTTGCATGGAAACTTGGTTCGAATGACTCTCTTCCAGCATAGCTCTAGAATACTTGAATCTTAACTGGCTTCCTTATTTTAAATAAGGAATTACATGCAAAAGTTTCTTTAGTCACTCCCAATATAACCGCAAAGCCCTATGATATTCACTGGTTTTCATTCCATACAAATTAATCAAGTGTTTCTTAAACTAGTTAAAAGTCCTTGATTGATCAATTTAAGAGAGATAATTAGGCCAGGTTCATCACTAGTTCATGCCACCATGATTAATTGATTCTATTAAGGAGTCCAGATTCTATATAATTATTGAATAAGAAAACATTCCATTCATGCAAGTATCTATATGTTTCTCTGAATTTTTGATATTTGTCATTTCTTATGAAATAATACTCCATTACAATTTATTTGGTCATTTATTCAGTCATTCCCCTATCAATTGTGTACACATGTGTGCATGTATATATATGCATGTTAGCATTTACATTTATATGCATATGTTATACATGCATACAATGAATACATATATAATGTTGCAATTATATTTGATGTGTGCAGCATTATATATACATACACACAGACATTTATATATGTCTTTATCTACATAATACATATGATACACATATAAAAATGAATATGAGATATAGATATAGATGTAGATATTGATAGATAGATGTAGATAGATAGATATAGAGATAGAGATAGAGATAGAGATAGAGATAGAGATAGAGATAGAGATAGAGATAGAGATATAGACATAGGCATAGGGTATAAGGTATAAGGTATAAGGTATAAGGTATAAGGTATAGGTATAGATAGGTACAGGTGTAGGTATAGATACAGATATCCACCACTGACCACGTTGGAAATAAAGGTATGCAAAGATACCAGTCTCTCTATATTTTTTACTTTCAGGATATAAACACTTCGCCCTTTTGAGTTATTCAAATTTTATATCTTTCTAAAATTGTGTTTGCTTTCTATGTTTCACAGACTTCATCAAATTCTACTTTTCTCATGAGGAATCCATGGAAATAATTTATTCTCTTAAAAGCCATTTCCCCATGGGATTATCCCCATTGTTGTAGCATACATTGTTCTTATGTGCAACTTTTTAACCTTTTGTTATATAAAATCCAATATTTTCTTTCTTTTTTGTAGTTAGTGCCTAATCTTTTGATATTATGACCGGAGATCCTTGCATGTGATTTTTACAGTACTTTTTTCTTTGACCTAGGAGAGCTCTTTCGCTTGATAATTCTATTTCAAAATATTCTGTACCACAGGTTTCTCTCCAGAAGTGACCTATAGTTTCTATTTCTCTGCACTTTTTCCTCTAGTTCCAATACTTTTATAATTCCTTGATAATTATTGTTTTTTGTTTCTTCTTTCCTTATATGAGCTTAGTAATTTTTAGCTTATTTTTCAACCCTGTTTTCCACATCATTTGGGTTTTTTTATTTTAGCTATCTCACATGTTCTTCTTATTTTTATGTCTTTTGATGTTGTGTATTATTTCTTGTTATATCATTGAATTTTTATTTCAGTTTCATTCATTCTTTTTCTCTGTCAGGACATCTACTGATTTTGTTTTTGTTTTTGTTTTGGAATTCTAGCTATAGATATCACTGAAAAGAAAAAGGAATGGATAAAAGCCATTGGAAAGGGTTGGAAAAAACAAGTAAAAGAACTAACTAAATATATGAGTAAACTAGAAAAATTAGAACAGAGACTTGAAAACTCTGGCAAAAATCTGTATTTGTATCCTAGAATTCTCTTACCTCATAGCATTTCTTCATGTATTAGGAATATCCTTTGACTGGGTATTTCCTTAGTCTTATCATCATCATCATCATCATTATCACCATCATTATTATTATGATTATTATGATTATTATTATCATTATCATACTACTTGTTTTTGTTTTTCCCAACTCCTTTGATGTTTAGTTAGTGAATTTCTTCACTGGTCAATAGACAGAGAGCTCCAATTTAATTAGTATCAAAGGAAGATTCTGTAAGGATTATGAGTAAAGGTTATTGATGCCCCACCTGAAATTATTTCAAAGCTTTTTTTTTAATTCTGTGGCCATTGATTAGAATCTGAAATGGAGTCTGGAAATAATCAGTGTGGGAAGCCAATAATAGGGAACTTCAGAGGGATGTCTTCATTTTTTCTTCTTTTGATTGTAGTTCTTCAGTGATTCATCTAGAACATTTCTTACAATTCTTGACATAATCGTGAGGAAAGGAGAGAGTTTAGCTGGAGTCTTTTATGCTATCCTCTTCCTTTAAAAATTCCTGAAGTGAAAGGGGGAAAAAAAACTAAGGGGATAAAAAAGGCAATAGAATTGTCCAAATTCCCATAATGGCAAAATCAGGACTACAATCAATCAAAGTCAAATGCTATTTCCAGTATACTATAATTCTTCCCATAGTCTCTCAGGACAAGTACAAAAGATATAACAGAATCTTTATACACAAAAAAGCAGTTACTTATGCATATTTTATTGCTTATTTTTAAAATTTAATTTTTATATTTAATGCATTTTTTATGCTTTCTTAAAATTTGTCAGGAAAAATGGAGGATTAACTCATATGAAGACTTATAAACCAGATTAACCTTTTTTCTTCTTAGACCTAATTTTCTTTCATCATGGCCTGTTGGCTTGTGACAAGACATAAGAGAGAGGCACAGAAATTACAAGGTTTATGCTGTCAGTTACCAAGCAGATATCTTCAAAAAAATCCATTAATCAATCAACAAACCTTTATTAAGCACCTACTATATACAAGGCATTGTGCTAGGCTCTGGTTATGTAAGTATAAAAGTGAGACAATATCTGATTTTCAAGAAGGTTGCATCCTACTAGGAAATTAAATACAAGATAGATGAGAGACAGACAGACAGAGACGAGACAGAGACAGAGAGAGACAGAGAGAGAGAGAGACAGAGAGAGAGACAGAAAGACAGAGAGACAGAGATAGAGACAGAGAGACAGAGACAGAGACAGAAACAGACAGACAGACAGAGAGATCATTATTACATATATCTATAGCTGTATCAAAATCTATTTATGTATATATGTAACCAAAGATTGGACACTGCACTTAATCATAAGGATATGCTTTTTAAAAGCATGAATAAAGTTACACCACAAGGAAGACACTGGGGAGCCTTCTTTTGCAAGAGCGGTGATGGCGCATAATTAAAATTCCTTCAAAAGACTTTGGACAAAGAATAGATATTTTATAGCTGGTCACGTTCTGTTAACCAGGTGGTGGAGCAGAGCCTTATTGATTTGTTGAGGGGCTATTCAAAAGGCCTTGGCCTTCTGGTGACTCAACCCCTTTTCACACAGTTTAGTAATGTTTTTGTGGTAAGAGGAAAGAGACAATGATATAAGCCCCTTCACCATGAGTCCAGTTTGTGGCCCATGAATTTCAGGTTTCCATTCTTTACCTGGCATTTCTTCTTCAATTTAGTTGAAGGATATTAATCAGGATGTCATGATCTCAAGAGTTTTGAAAGGTTAAGGGAGTGATCCATTAGAGGTCCAGGAGTCTGGGAGTTGAGTCCAAACAAGCTTTTATAATCAGTCCAGCACTGATTCCCAGAGGAGTGAAGGGAAGCCTTTAGTATTCAGCAAAGTAGTACCTGAGACAAGGACTCATCTGGCAGAGATGTCATAATTAGATATAAACTTGGTGAAACCAATGTTGTACAGAAAACATATAGTCTTTGCCCAATCTCTCCCTTTGTTGTCATGCAAAGGATTTTGTTTTAATCAATATCAAAGGGAGACTTTGTTAGGGTGATGGGCAAAGGTCATTGATGCTCCTCCTGAAGTTATTTTAATACTTTGTTCTCTAGCAAGAGTGGACAAAGACATAGGAGATTGTGAGGGTACGGAAAGAGAGTACCTTGAGGTGTTCTTGCTACAATTTTTAAATAATTATCCCTTTGTATAAAGGCTATTTGATATTAAGAGGTTAAATTAAGAGGAACTGAGCTGCTAGTTTTTGGTGGCTAACAGTGGGAAGAAAATACTGGAATGCAGGCTCAAAAGAAGAGATACCCCACAACACCTCAAAAGCATCCCTAAAACCCTGAGTGAGCGATCTAACTTGCCTCACCCCAGAAGACTGAGGCCAGCACACTTACTACACACAAAACAAATACACATTGATGTTGCACTGTCAGCTGAGAGAACTACTGAAGAAGGTTGCTCTGAAAGGAGATAAGAGTTTCCACAAGGTGGTGGTGAGGAGGGAAAGACTTCTACACAAGGGAGACATCCTGGGCAAAGACAGAGAGCCGGATAATAAAATAATGTATATGGGGAATAGCAAGTGAAATAATTTGACTGAAGGATAAGGTTTGTAAGGGGGAATTATATATGATCACACTCAAAAGATAGCCTGGAGTCAGATTATAAAAACCTAGTTAAAGTCAAAGAGAAAGACTGATTTTCTCACTTTATTTGTCTTGCTTTTAAAAAATTACTAATGTAGAAATACATTTTGCATAATTTCACATGCATATCTGATATTGTACTGCTTGGACTTCTCAGTGGATGTAGGAGGGAGTGCGAGGAAGGGAGAGAATTTGGAACTCAAAATCTAAAACAATTGTTGAATAAATAATAAGTTGAAATTCTTTTTAAAGATATACGTTGAAGTCCCTAAATATAAGGCAAAGGATTAGAACAGAAAGCAAGATTGTGATCCAGGTGCTGAACCCCTTAAGAAAGGAAGAAAAAAATCTAGGGAGCAATAACTTACAGCAACCAGGATTTGGGTAATATATGGGGATGGAGCTAACTTCAAAGGAGGAAAAAGTTCTGAGGAAAGGTAGAGGAAGTATTTGGAAGTGGAAGAGAGGAGCAAAGAACATGCTTACTTCCTCTTCTGACCAGGAGTATCATGGGGCGTGATGGAAGGTACACTCAGTACTGAAGAGGGTGACCAGGGATGTAGTGATGAAGAGGAGACTCAGGCTTCTTTGGCTGCAAAAAAAGACGTGAGAGGAAGAGGTCTAATATAAAGAGCAATTTGTTACTAATAGAATGAGAGTTCTACAGGACACAGTGGAAGGGGAGGACAGAATTGGTTAGGAATCCAAGAGGGATAAAGTTGACATGAATGGGTAAGAGGGAGTAAGGAGTGGTGGCAAAAGAAGGTAGCTTTGATCTAGACTTTCTATAGTTCAGAATTACAGGGATTCCCCCACCTATTCTGTTAGAGCAGCTGGAAGAAATAAATCTCTGCTTGGGGCTAGCTACATAAAAAGAATTGAAGTAAGACTTTGACTTGCCTTTTACTCAATGACTCTGTCCCAGGGGTGCTCTCAAAGCTGCAATATTTCTATTATTGTCCAAATTAGATATTTTCTCAATCTCCTCCTCTTCCTCCTTTTCCTTCCCCTCCTCCTTCTCCTTTTCCTCTTCCTTCTCTTCCTCCTCCTCCTCCTCCTGCTCTTCTTCTTCCTCCTCCTCCTTCTTCCTTCTCCCTCTCTTCCTCCTCCTTTTCATCCTCCTTTTCCCACACTACTTAGAATTCTGATTCACAACTTTTTCAAAAGATTATCATTTGAGCTCTTTTGTCCTTACTTATGCTACTCTTACTAGAGTGGGGGAGTGAAGATAAAGGTTATAGATACTCTTGAGTGGTAATTATTACTGGATTTTATATTAATAATGTAAAGCTCATAGTATGTAGCCAAGAACCAAGCAACTGACAGTTTTAATCAGTGAGTGTTTTCAGAGACTGTTTAAAAGGAAAACAGCGACGTTAATTTGAACATTTCTGCTCCCTTGGGGCTTAAGATAACAACTCAATCCAAGGATTCAGGGTCCCTGACTAGGAGGAGAAAGTTAAATGTGAAATATGACTCACAGAATATATATACCTAGAAGAATGATTCAACAGTCATGACTACCAAAAGTAAATCCCAAACATACAAAGATAATAAATGACATTTTTACAGAACTTCAGTACTTGAAAATGACCTTGCATATATTACTTCATTGGAGTCTCCCAAGGACCTGAAAGATGAGGGAAAGGGAATGAGGGAAGGGAATAAGCATTTATTAAGTGCCGGGAACTGTGTTCAGTGCTTTAAAAATATTATTTCATTTTATTTTCATAACATCCCTGAGAGATAAGTCCTCTTATTATGCCCATTTTGCAGATTAGAAAAAGAGGCAAACAGAGGTGGTAATTGTCTAAGTGTGAATTTGAACTCATGAGCTGTTAGCTAGGTGGCACTTTATCTAGGATAGAGTGCTGGACCTGAAGTCAGGAAGACTCAACTTCCTGAGTTCAAATGTGGCCCCAGATACTTACTAGCTGTATGACCTTGGGCAAGTAATTTAACCCTGCTTGCCTAAGTTGCTCTTCTGTAAGATGAGCTGGAAAAGGAAATAACAAAAACCATTCCAGTGTCTTTGCCAAGAAATCCCCGAATGGGGTCACAGAGTTAGACACAACTAAACAATGAGTTGTCAATAACTTGAACTCAGAACTTCCTGATTCCAGGAACAATATTCTATCTACTGTGCCATCCAGTTGCAAAAGGTAACACTGTAAAAAGTATATTTTACAGGTGAGGAAACTGAGACACAAACAGGTTGGGACTTGCCCGTAACCAGTAAATATGGGAAGCAGGATTCAAATTCAGGTCTAATTGACATCAAGACAAATATAACACATTTTTTCTCTAGAATGCTCATTAAGTAGATTGAAGGACTTGTTTAAATTTATCAGGGGTTCTCTTGGTGACCCCAATAGGGAAAGAATAAAAAGAAAGAGTAAAAAATATCAACAAAACTAACCAAAACATCAAATTAGTTTGAGAGTACAATGTATACAACATTATACATTCATAATCTCCCACCTCTGCAAAGAGAAGAAGGTACATTTTCCCATTTCTTCTTTGGGGACCAGTTTAGTCATTATAATCACATTGAATTTCAGTGGTTGGTTGGTTGGTTGGTTGGTTGGTTCTTTCTATTTGTTGTGGTCCTTATGTTAATGTTTTCCAGTTCTCTGTTTATTAGTTAATATGAGTCTTTCCATTATTTTATGAATGTTTCACATGCATCATATCTTACATTCTTCTATCACAATTTGTTTAGCCATTCCTCAATCAATAGGCTTCATTTACTGTTTGTTTCTACCACCAAAAAGAAATTACTAAGAATATTTTTTGGTGCACAGGAGATATTTCTGTCATTGATTTCAATCTCTTAATCAAAAGGTGTGGAAGTTTTACTCATTTTGAAAACATAAGTCTAAATTTCTTTCCAGTATAGTTGGACCAATTCATGGTTCTACAAAAAACGTATTAGTGTCCCTATTTTTCTATAGCTGCTCTAATATTGCTTTTTTCCATCTTTCACCATCACTGTTAATTTGCTATGCATGAAATGAAACTTCAGAATTATTTTAATTCATATTCATTTAATTATTAAGTGATTTGAAGTATTCTTTCTTATGGTTGCTAGTATTAAATATATATGTGTATAAACACACACACACACACACACACACACACATATATATATATACACTTTATTTTTCTATGTATCTTGCATATCAGATTCCTATCAAAGTTATTTTGTGAAAAGTATTTTCCCTGAATCTATAGTTTCACTTCTTATCCAAGTTGCATTGATTCTGTTTATGTGAAATCTTTTCAATGTCATGTAATCAATATTAATTATTTTATGTTTTGTGATCATCTCTATTCCTTGTTTCATTAAGAACTTACTCCCTACTTGTAGCTGTGGAGAATATGTGATCTGGCTTTTCTCCTATTTTTGATGGAATAACCTTTTATATTTAGATTATATCCTTTTTGAGCTTATTTGTGTCATATTTTTGCCAAACTGCTTTCTAGTTTTCTCAATAGCTCTTGTGACCTGAGTTCTTTCCCAAAATAATTTATGCTTTAGCATTTATTGATTTATTTTTTTTAATTTTTTAAATTTGTTTTCTTGTTTACATCATTCATTTTCATTACATTTTTGAATTACAGATTTTCTCCCTGTCTTGCCTCTGCCCCAACCCTAAAACAGCAATCCCACTGTAAAGCCCCTCCCCTGCTCTGCTCTCTTACTTTCTGGTAGGGCAGGGAGGCTCTCCCTATCCCAGCCCCTGCATATCTTATTTCCTAGTTGCAGGTATTGCAGAACTTCAAATTCTAGATTCTTTTTATTTCTCCCTTGTCAACCACTGGAAGGACAATCAATTCAATACAGGCTGTGGATGTGTGATTATACTGGATATCTTCATAGTGGACATATTATGACAGTGATCATCTGTCTCTCCTTCTTATCCCTCCTCCCTGCCTTGTTCTGCTCTTTACCCTGTCCCTGTCCCTTTACTGAAGTGTGTGCTTCCAGCATCCCTCCCCCAGACCCTGCCTTCCCCTCTGTCATCTCCTCTCTCATCCCCATGCCCCCTACTCTCCTGTGTGGCATGATGCGCAGTTTGGAGTTTATGCCATTTCTCCCCTAAGCCAAATTCAATGAGAGTAATTGAAAGTAAAGTTGTAATAGTTATCCCTTGCCTCTTCTCTATGGGATGATTAACCCCATTTTGTCTCTCCCTGTCTCCTCTCATTCTAGTTCTTTCCCACCTCAGAATTTTGCCTTTTAAAGTATCATCCCATTGTATTCAATTCATCCTATACCCTCTATATACACATATACATATCAGCTCAGATATGTGTTCATATGCATATATAGCCTCCTATATGGACCTATGTGTAAGTATACATATATATATATATACATTTGTATTCCCTTCACCTATCCTCA
>JAQQSW010020681.1:0-10806 GCA_028646575.1 Pseudocheirus occidentalis | reverse complement strand
TTTTAGAACCAGAGGGCAAAATAGAACTTAAAAGAATTCACCAATCACCTCTTGAAAAAGATCCCAAAAAGAAAACTCCTAGGAATGTTATAGCCAGGTTCTAGAGTGCCCAGATCAAGGAGAAAATATTACAGGCTGCCAAGAAGAAACAATTTGAATACTGTGGAAACACAATCAGGATAATCCAGGATCTAGCAGCTTCTACATTAAGAGACCAAAGGGCCTGGAATATGATATTCCAGAGATCAAGGGAGCTAGGATTAAAACCAAGAATCACCTACACAGAAAAACTGAGTATAATGTTTCAGGGGGAAATATGGACATTCAATGAGGTGGAGGACTTTCAAGCATTCTGGAGGAAAAAACCAGAATTGAATAGAAAATTTGACATTGAAATACAAGAGGCATGAGAAGGTAAACATGGAAAAGAAATCATAAGGAACTTATCAAAGTTGAACTATTTACATGCCAACATGGAAAAAAGAAAATTATAACTTGTGAGACTTTTCTCAGTATGAGGATAGGTGAAGGGAATATAAATGTATGTATGTATGTATATATTTATGTGTGTATATGTATGTATATATATGAATACATATGTGACTGCATATTTATGTGTATGTAGACAGGGCACAGGAATTGAATAGGAAGGGATGACATTTTAAAAGGTAGAATTAAGAGGTGGGAGAGGGATAGAATGAGATGAGAGAGGGAGAAACAGAATAGGGTTAATCATCTTATATAGGAGAGGCAAGGGATAACTGCTACAAAGGAGGACAAGAACAGGAAGGCAAAAGGGAATGGGTCAACCTTACTCTCATTGAACTTGGCTTAGGGAAGGAATGACATATACTCTAAATTGGGTATCTTGCCCTACAGGAGAGTAGGGAGGAAGAGAATGAGAGGGGGGATGATGGAGGGGAGGGCAGTTTGGGGAGAAGGTTGTCAGAAGCACACTTCTGTAAAGGGACAGGGACAAAGTAGAGAATAGAATGGAGGGGAGGGAGGTGAGATAGGAAGGAGGGACATATAATCAGTCTCTCACAATATGTCCACTGTTTAGATGTTCTGCATAACTATACATGTACAATCTGTATTGAATTGCTTGTCTTTTCAGTGGGGGTGGGTGACAGTGGAGGAAGGGAAAGAATCTAGAATTTAAAATTCTAAAATCAAATGTTAAATATATATATATTATTATTATTATTATTTACATGCAACTGGGAAATAAGATATACAGGTACAGGCACATAGGGAGATCCATGTTGCCCTACCAGAATGTCAGGGGTGATGGGGGAGGATATAGGAGAGAGCAGACTGGGGTAGGGGGTATATAGTGGGATCACTATTTTGCTGTGGTGGGTAGGGGAAAGATGGGAAAAAAAACTTGTAACTCAAAATTTTGTGGAAATCAATGATGTAAACTAAAAATTAAACATAAGTTAAAGCCAAACAACAACAACAATAACAAGGTTTTGGAGCCCTAATTTACCTGCAGAATTCAATAGCACCTTCCCTCTCCCTCCTTTCCCCCCATCATTATATCTGGAAATAGAAATGAGATCTTGCAACTACTTAAATGCCTAGGAAAGGGACTTCTGCCTCATTTGATGTAGTCACAGAAAGTCTATAATGTAATTACAAGTTATTAATGAGGTGTTAAAGCTAACTGATCCCTTCATAAGGTGTAGACTCTCCTCTGACTGAATCAAGAAGGGAACAACAGGATTGACAGAGCAAATAAATTAAGCCACACCCACTTTGGCTTTAAACTGTTAAGCCCTGAAGAGTTTGTTTTACAGAAGTTGTGGAGTAATAGCCTTGCAAGGGAAAGGAAGAGGATTTCTCTCTCTTCTTCCCCTCCTCTCTTAGCCACCTTCCCCACACACACATAGATTGGCCATGTAATTTTCAAGTGGATCTTCTGGACCAGTAGGAGACATCAGATCCAGTAGGTAGCAAAGACACATACTCTTGACCAGCGGTGTCAAACTCAGATAGAAATGAATCCTGTGGCCTGCATAGTAATTTAGAAAACCACAAGTTAACATTATCTGTGTTGTAATATTTTTAAAAAACATTTCCCAATTATATTTTAATCTGATTCCTGACTGGACTAGAGTGTTATGAGGGACATGTGGACTGCAAGCTACTAGTTTTGACTCTTCTGCTTTAGACAAGCAACAGTACAAAAAGACAGTCATCCAAGGGAGATAGCAGAATCAGTGAACTGCCCTGTGGCATCAGAGAAGAGAGTTACACTATGAGGAAGAACCCACCCACCCAGAAGAACTATGCTATATCCAAGAGAGTCATGTGAAGATCCAGCAAAGAGAGAAAGGTGTTTATGGCCCTGATTGTGAGAGGGCTTTGTTGTATGTGTATCCTATATGTATGGCTCCCAATTACTGTTCTCCAAGTTTAAGCTCACTCTTCCTATAGTCTCTATTTATTGTGGGAAAGTGCACCACAGATACATGAGGAGAATGTTTTATGCAATATCAACTATAATAGAACTATATCAACTTAATAAATGCCTTTTCTACCAACAAATTCTGTCTTCTGACTGATTGTTAAGGAGAAATACACCAGTGAGGGCTTCTGAGTTATAGTGTTAGGAGTGCAAAACCACAGGGTTATCCCTAAAAACTAGGTAGTAGCACCCCTCTGGGGACCCAAGTCAAGAGCAAGTTATAGGGAGTGTTCAGAGAGCTACTATAGATACATCAACAACAACAAACAACAACAAAAAGGTAGGGAACAGGAGAGGTAGATATGAGTTATCTTCCTTCATGAACCACCTTAATCTTTAAGCTTAAGACTAGTAAGCCATGAAGTCTGTTTATACAACATCTTATGCATTTACTGGTGGGATTTTTGAAATTCTCTGCCTCTTTTAAAGGCTCCTTCATACATGGATACAGACATAAAGAGCTTTCAAAATTATTGTGTATTTAATATTATTAAAATTAAATTTAATATTGTCTATTTAATGTTAGTAATAGTAACTGAGATTTATACAGAACTTTAAATTTTTCAAAACACTTTACATATGTTATTTCATCACAAACCTATCATGTAGATACTCTAGGTCTTATTAACACCAATTTCCAAATAAAGAAACTGAGGCTCAAAGGCATTAGGTGATTTGGACATGGGCATGCAGCTAATAAGTATCCAAGATAAGACGTAGATACTATCCTGCTAACTCCAGGTCCTGCTAATGCCATATAGCCTTCTATTTCATTTTAAAAATGCAATTTTCTGTATTATAATGATTAACAACAATATAATTACAACTAAAGAATAGTAACTGGATCTCAAAAACAAAATAGCCTTGAGATACCTGAAATACTTTTCTTTGTGAATAACCATGTTGAATGAGGAAAAGATCAGGTCCTAAGGTTATGGCCATTTAATATTATGTGGCCTGTCCATCTGTTATTCCCATGTCATCAGCTTACCTCCTTTTCCAGTCATACATCACTGATGATATCTTTTTATGTTCCCTTTTGTTCTCAATCCTTCATAGGTCATATGCTGCAGCCTATTTACATCCACCACTAATTTCACCATTATGTGTCATGATGATTCTTTGGATATTGTAATATTCCACAATTTGTAACTATATCATATCACTAGAAGATTATTATTGGTTTAAAAAATGTCTTTTCAAGGACAAACCTGCAATCATTGAAAATACTGCACAATTTTCTGAATGCAACCTGTCCTGCTGTCTTATTCCTTTTCAATTCTGGGACTAGTTCATAATCTATTGGCAGTATTTATCCAAGATTCATGTACCATTTGGCCTATTCTGTGGGTTGTCCATTCAATTCATGTCATATTCTGGGCAATAGGTGTTTCACATCAACTTGATTTTTCCAGTGTGAACATTTAGTCTCAACTATTTCAAATGATCATGGTTGTCATTTATGAGCCCTGAAAAGTTCCAGGTCTTTGCACGATCAGCACAATGCAGTCTGTACAGAAGAGCATATGGAGGACTTCCCCACCTAGGAGGAATCTTTTTTATTTCCACTTTGTTCTGCACGTCCTCCATGACAATGGCACACAATTTTGACAAGCATATATATCCTTGTTTAATGCTTCAGTTGATATTAATCATCAGAGTGTCGTTAGACAATCTCTGATGTTGTTCCTTCCAGGGATGCTTTTATGATTTTAATACATGCATGATAGATACCTATTGAAGGAGAGCCTTTAAAGCTACATTATACTCTACCACATCAGTAAGCACATTGTCTTGGAATTTCTACATCTTTTAGTCAGTCTATTGATGCAGTCTACTGTAAAATATCTATTGTGAAAGTCTACTTATTTCTTTCTTATTATTTCTTCAATAACTTCCTCAACATTTAAATATATTATTCCCATGTTTTATAGTTAAAAAGCAAAACTCAGAATTTCAATTATGTAATATTAAAAAGTCTTTGAATGAATAAAATCAATCTAAGCAAAAGAAGAAAAAGAATATGGAGAATATGGCAGGGGGAATCATTACATCAAATATCTCTAGTAAAGTCTAACATTCAAAATATGTAAGGATTGACATCAGTCTATTAGAATACGAGCCATTTATCAAAAAATAAATTACCAAAAAGGATATGAATAAGTAGCTTTCTAAAGAAGAAATGTAAATTGTCAACAACCATATGTGAAAAGTGCAGGGAAATACAACTATAGTGTGAATCTCTTTCCATAGATATCTTAATTATAGTTTATAATCTAAAAGAGTTACCTAAGGCACTGAGATGTTTAGTAATTTGCTTATAGTCAAACAGCTAGTATATATCAGAGGTATTACTTTAATCCAGGCATTCATTAAAGCAAGCCCACTAGCCACTTTGTCAAGGCTCCCTTTCAAATTACTAAAATAATAACAGTTATCCTTCCTTTCTGTTAACAAATGGTAAACTCTGTCTAGGAAGTTACAAACTATTTGCCATTGCTTTTTTGGGGGGGGGGGAAGGGGAGAATCGGGGTTAAGCGACTTATCCAAGGTCACACAGCTAGTATGTGTCAGTTGTCTGAGGTTGAATTTGAACTCAGATCCTCCTAACTGCAGGACTGGTGCTTTCTCCACTGTACTACGTAGCTGCCCCTCACTGCCATTGCTTTTTTATACAGCTTTTCTTGACTTTTATGGGAAGGTACTGTGGGTAGTTGTCTTCTCAATCTTAGAATCATAGATCTAAAGTGCGAAGGGAGCTCAAAGGTCATGGAGCCCATTCCCCTTGTTTTACAAATGAGAAAACTTGTGACAGCCAGATGGTGTGGCTGATAGAGCACTGACCCTGAAGTCAGGATGATCTGAATTCAAATCCAGCCTCAGACAACTTGATACTTACTGTGTGATTGATCTTGGGAAAGTCATTTGACCCCAATTACCTTGCCTCCCCCCAAAAAAGAAAGAAGACTTAGTGGGAAGTAACTAACGGATCAAAAATGAAATATATCTATACAAAAGATTGTAATTTAAAAATATTTATCAGGGCAACTAGTTCAGATCCAACCTTAGACACTGTGTGACCCTGGGCAAGTCACTTAACCCTGATTGCCTCCAAAAAAAAGAAAAATATATACAAAGATATGAAAGTTATTAGATGAGAAAAGTTTTTAACATCTTCTTAGCCACTCTTTTCAGTACTTAACAACATTGATGATTTTATTTTCCAATTATTAGGCATCCTTCCTTGTTTCAGACATCTTGAGACAGACCCTCAACACATTCAGACTTAAGTTCCTTCCCATAGAGACCTTCTCTGAATATATTTAGTCAGTCCAGCTGTTCTTATCTTTTTTTTCTTTCTGTCATTTCTACTTCTTCATTCAATGCCACAAGGACAATGATGCTGAGTCCAAATGTGACAACTACACAGGCAGCGATGGAAAAGAGTTATAGTTTGTTCTAAAAATCTTGTCAAGTCTTTTCCATTTTTCATTGGTTCAGTGTTATTCTTCTAGCTACATCATTAAATGCTCTCAAGATGATCCAATTTAATTGAGTCTTGTGCCAACCTTTCTTTAAAGTCGTTTTTGCCTCTATGGCTATGCGCTATTTTATGAGGCAATGCTTCTCATTATTTCCCCCTATCCTCTGTTTTCAAATGAGGTTATATTCACAGCTAGTGCTGTCCTTGGCTGTCATACCACTCTGCTTAGAGAAAAGAGATTATGTTTGATCCCTGAGGCATTTTGTAGGTTCCTTTGGCCCTCTCATTGTGGTGATTGCTTTACATCAATTAAACTACCATTGGAAATGATGATGGGCTGTGTTAGTATGTTTCTGCATTTCTCATTTCCCTTAATCATTTTTTTTCATTAAATACATTTAGGTCAGATTAATAGAACTGCCCTCTTTACTATCTTGACCCTAGGTTCAAACCATCTCATTCTCCTTTATCTAATCCCTTAATTATGTCATACATTCTCAGGCTGAAAAATATTTTAGTTTGTCAGAAAATGCCTGATAATTACTTTAAGAGGGCAAATGTCATTGATCTCAAAAGAAATAAGGTTCTCTTAGAATTCTATAAGAAGAAGAGCAGTACTATGGGTTCCTTTCAATGGACTTTTTTTTAATTGTCCTCCTTGCCTTTTTTCCCATTTTAGTAGCTCCCTAAAAATGGTTCTGTAGTCCCAAAGGTGCTCCAGGAGGAACAAAATTTAACCCAAAAATGCAAAGATACGATGTGCTTATGCCAATAAGGTTACCAGCCAGCAGAGGGAGAAAGGAGAAGTACTTCATGATATTTGCACAGTGGCACACAATTAAAGGCATTTAATCTGTAGCAGGTGCATGGCTAGATTTAATTAAGCCATTGGGTGGGGACAGAGGATCCATAGGCGTATGGACAAAATAAATTTTTAAAAAATAGTAACTGGAATCTTAGTGGAAAATTGGAGACACGTTTCCTATCCCTGGAAGAAAAAGTAATGCTAGAAAATCTTAAGAGTCACTAGGGGGAAAAAAGTCACTAGGTATTAGGTGACTACCAGGTGAATTAGGTAAAAGGTTTTTAATTTGTTTGTTTTTATCATTTGAAAAATCAACAAACCAGAATTTGCTCAGAACAAGTGCAATAGCTCTCCACAGAAACTAACCAAGCCTTCATTTCTTATAACTGAAGCTGGAAGACCAATAATAGATTTCCAACTGATTTAATTTTAACCCTCTTTAAAATAAAGACATCTTTTGCCAAAAATAGAAACTACTTCAGCCTTCCCAGCACACATGTAGACTGGTTGAAAAATGTTTCTGCCATGTCAGAAAATTAATGTGAATAAAAGCAGCTGAAATATTAGCCTAGGTTAATGTGATCCATGTTCTTTTTCTGAGAACTACAGAAGAGTTTCAAAACAAGTATCTTGTGACACCAACAAGTTCAGGCTGCATTGTTGCAGCTTTCTAAAAGAAGTAAATAAGGTAGAGTGCCTTACTGTGATAGAGCCCTAAATTCTGAAAATTCTGAGTAAGTTTCATCCTATTCTGCTGGCCTATTTATCAGCACTAAACCTAAAGGTTCTTGGGGTTGGTTTCTCCTGCTGAGGTTTCTGGGTAATATAAAGGGTTACAGGGAATGATGTCATTTTATGTTTTATTTGTTTAATTGCTTATTGTGTGGCCAAATGCACCAGCAGCCTGTGTACTCATTTGAACTCCTCTAACTCCAGGGTTCAGGTTTTAGATTTCTCTTTGTCTTTTCTTTCCATTTGGTAAGGCCATTCCCATATGCTCAAGGGATAAGTCTTTCTAAATATCCCCGAACATAATATGTACATTAGGCTAATTGTCCTATAGAGATGGAAGCTGCTGGCCATTAGAGTTACCAGTAATTTCAACTCAAGAATCAATCTAAGTAGAAATCAATATGTCCAGGAAGGAAGGCTAGGCAGAAGCCAGTATAGGTCTCATAGAAGTCTAGTGGCAAAGGCTAAGTGGGAATTAGGAAATAACTGTGTTATTTAGCTGTCTCTACATGAAATAGAATGAAAGTGAGAACTGAACAGATGCCATAAATAATAAATTGGAAGAAAAATTTGTACAGTAACAATAGCATTGTAAAGAAAAACAACTTTGAAAGACTTAAGAATCCTGATCAATACAATAACCAACCATCAATTTCAGAAGAAGAATGAAGCATGCTACTTAACCATTGAGAGAGGGGTGATGACCTAAAGGTGAAGAATGAGACATACATTTTTAGACATGGAAAATTTATGGATTTGTTTTGTTTGACCATCCTTCTTGGCAACAATGATTTTTTTCTTTTTTCTTTTTTTTATTGGAAGGAAGGGGCAACTAGCAAGAGCATTGCCAGTATAAGGAATAAAAGAAAGAAAAGAGGCCACTGAGGTATTTTTTAAAGACACAAAAAAGAAAAGATGTATGTGAAGGAAAAAGAGACAAGCAGGACAGCTTAGAAAGTAACATGTTGAATTTATTATATATTCGTTTTTAAAAGCAAACTGGTTATATTAGAGATTTATTGTTTCACAAACTTACGTTCATATTTTTTGGTTCATATTGTGTCTGCTGATATTGTCCACAAAAAAATCCCCTTTTTTAATATTTTGGTTCAGAATTTTTTAAATGATCTTAGAAAATAATAAAAAAAAAATTCCAGAAGCCTGTACTCCCCACTACTTAAATCAAAGTTATAAGGGAAATTTTTTATTGAAAGAATTTTACACAAGTTCCCAAAGCAATATTCTTTTTTTCCTCTATTCTACTCCTTTGGTTTCCATTGTTCTTCTAGCTAAGTCCTATGCCTCTGGTTCTTGTATTTTCTCACAGCCAAATTCATCTATCCTCATTGATAACTACTCATTTAAAAGACTGGCAACAATGGACATTTTTGTCCTTAAGTTGTCATTCCCGTTCTGTTCATTAGTCCTCTTTCTACGTACGTGGCTCTTCTTATTGTTGTTGTCCCCTATTCAACTCCATGCTGTTCAAAGTGCCTGATTTGGTTAATTGCTCTATTTTGTTGTCCAAAGGATGTGTACATTTGTCAAAACAATTGAAGCTCTGTCTCTGGAACAAGGAAAATGTCTCCCTTACCATAAATGTCTAGAAAATTTTTATGCCAAAGGGAAACTGAAGTGGAAAAAATAAATAGATGTTGGGAAGAAGAAAGAGGTCATGGGTATGCTTTGCTCAGTTATCCAGCAGACTAATAATTACTAGAACATGGCTATATATACATGTGTTTACATATATACATATGTGTGTATGTGTATATACACATGCATATGCATACAGGACAAAATATAAGCTATATGGTTGACCGGTTTGCTGTGGTTATAGAAAGACATATAGATAGAGTGTGTGTATGTGTAAAAATTGGTTGCAAAAAGCATGAAGGAAGTAGGGGGCAAGCAGAACACAATGGGTGGGAGAAATGCACTAACAACTCTGAGATAAGAAAAAAGCCTCACTTAGGAGATAACATTTGAGCTGAGCCTTGAAAGAACTAGGATTCCAAAATGCAAAAGTGGAGACATAGAACATTACAGCAAGAGAGATAGCCTGAGCAAAAGACCTTGAGGTAGGAGATAGACTGTGGTGTATGGAGAACAAGTAGGTCAGTTTTTTAGAACATTGAATGCATAATGAAGAATAAATAATATAAAGTAAGTCTAGATATGAAGGTCAGAATAAGATTTTTTTAAGTGTTTTTAATACCAAACAGAAGAATGTGTATTTTTATCCTAGAGACAATAAGGGGCCACTCGTTGGAGTTTCCAGAGCAATGAGGTGAACTGAGTTTTACACACGTCAATTTGGCAGCAATATCTATGAATGATGGATGGGAGAGGGGAGAAATTGGAATCAAAGAAACCAATTAAAAAGCTAGTGTAATAATCCAGAAAAGAAATGACAGAGCCTGAAGGTAGCTAATAGATATGTGAAAAAGGAAAGAAAAGGGCACATTCTTGAGGAAGAATGGCCAAGAATTGCTGATTGATTGGCTGTTGGAGGAGGGTATGTGTGAGGGAGAGGGAAGAACTGAGGAAGACTGCAGACTTTGGTGACAAGAATAATGGTGTCCCTGCCAAAAAATAAGGAAGTTAAAAAAAAAAAAGGTAGGGTGGGGGTGGGGTGGGCACAGAAAATAAGTTAACCAAACTTAACATAACCAATAGGAATGTTGAATTTGAAATGTCTGTGGGACGTTGGAGTTGACTGGTTCAGCAGTAGCTGGTAATGCCAATGTGGCACTTAAAAGACTGATGAGGTCTGGATATGTAGATTCATATAAGTATATTTGCCTGATATAGGGTTTTGTCCATATGTGAAACACCTAGGAGCTTGCTCCCTCTACCAATAAGGATAAACACCTTCTCTGCAATTTAAAGGGGGTACTGAGAAATTGAGATTTGCCTGGGATCACAAAGCAGGGGGCAGGACTCGACCCAGGTCTTCCTGAACACTGAGGCCTGCTCCTTGTCTCCTGCCACTCTGGTTCTCAATCCTCTACAGAGGGATGATAACTAAACCCTTGGGGGCTGATGAGATCATCAAGAGTGAGAGTATAGAGATCTAAGGGAAGAGTGCCCAGAACAGAGCCCTGGGGTACACCCACACCCATGGTGCAGGACATAGATAAAGATTCAAAAAGGATGCTGAAGTCAAACAGGTAAGAGGAAAAACAAGAGAGTCACAAAATTCAAGAAGATACCATCCAGGGAGCGGCTAGGTGGCCCAGTGAATAGAGCACCGGCCCTGGAGTCAGGAGGACCTGAGTTCAAATCCGGCCTCAGACACTTAACACAAAA
>JAQQSW010020680.1:0-10806 GCA_028646575.1 Pseudocheirus occidentalis | reverse complement strand
GGTTGTATAGGTGTTATAGCCAATGGAGTGAACAGTGACAAAAGAGAAACAAAAGCCAAACATAAAAAAGAATGATAGCATGCATTGCTTCAGTCTCCTTTTAAACTCTGATCTTTCTGGATCTTTCTCTGAATGTAGACATCTCCTTCCATCCTGAGACTTGTAGAGTTGTCTTTTAACTGTGCGATGCTAAGAAGAGTCCAGTTTTTCAAATTATACTGCTGTAACTAGCAATCTTGAAGAATATCCTTTCTTCACTGTTGTCACAAAGTCATAAGAACACCAACTTGGTTTATTAGGGTAGTTTTGGACCACCCCAGTGAAAACACCATAATGAAATCGTGACTATAGATATAGACATAGACACAGACACAGACATATTCAAACACAGCTACAGAAACAAACACAGATACAGATACAGATATGTAGTAATTAATAAAAGAGTAATAGATTTGGCATGTGGGTTCAAATCCTAGTTCTATTTACTGTCTGAGTTACCTTAGGCCAGGGGAAGAGAAACTGGGGCCTTGAGGCCACCTGTGGAATTCTAGATGATTAAGATGCTTAATTTGTATTCAAATTTTATCTTTTTTATTTAGAGGATTTAAGCCACATGTGGCCTCCAGGCCTCATGTTTCCCACTCCTCCCTTAGGGAAATCAGATAACTTCTCTAGTGATATTTCCTCTTCTGTGAAGTAATGAGGTTAGACTAACTGATCTCTACAATCATTTCCAAAATTGAATACAATGCAAATAATGGGCAACTTTCCTCCTCCTCACAAACACACACACACACACACACACACACACACACACACTCCATTAAGTGCAGGGTGATATAGTGGCAAGAGTCCTAGATTTCAACTCAGAACACTTGGGTTTGAATTTCAATTCTGTATGCATTAGATATATGACTTCTTAGACAAGTCATGTATACTTCTTTGGACTTAGTTTCTTCCTATGAATAATGGAAAGTTTGGGTTGGGCTGTTTGTAAGGTTCTTTTATTTTTTATTGTATTTTTTCCAATTATATATAAAAAACAATATTTGACATTGATTTTTTTAAGTGGCAATCTATCTCAGTCTCTCTGCTAGCCTCTTATTGAGAAGGCAAACAATTTTATATAAATTATACATGTGCAGTCATAGAAAACCTATTTTCCATTTTAGTCATTTTGTGAAAGAAAAACAGATTTTAAAAGAAGAGAATGTTTTGATCTGAATTCAGACTTCAGTTCTTTCTCTGGAGATGGATAGCATGCTTCATCATAAGTCCTTTGAAATGGTCTTGGATCTTTGTATTGCTGAGAATAGCTAAGTCATTCACAGCTATTCATCATACAATATTGATGCTGCTGAGTAGTGTTCTCCTGGTTCTGCTCACTTAACTTTGTATCAGTTAATGTAAGTCTTTCAAGGTTGTTGTTTGTTTTTTTTCTGAAAGAATCCTGCTCTTCATTTCTTATAGAACAATACTTTTCCATTCTAATCATATGCCACAACTTGTTCAGTCATTCCCCAATTGATGGGTATCTTCTCAATTTCCAAGTCTTTGCCACAATAAAAAGAGCTATAATAAGTATTTTGTACAAGTAGGTCTTTTCCCCTTTTTTGTATGTCTCTGGGATATAGACCTAGCAGTGGTATTTCTGTATCATAGGTTATGTACAGTTTTATAGCTCTTTGGTTATGGTTCTAAATTGTTCTCCAGAATGGTTGAATCAGTTCACAACTCTACCAACACTGTATTAGAGTCCTCATTTTCCCATATTCCCTCAATATTTGTCATTTTCCTTTTCTATCATATTAATGAATCTAATAGGTGTGAAGTGGTACCTAAAAGTGGTTTTGATTTGTATTTCTCTAATCAATAGTGTATTTCTCTAATCAATAGTGATTTCTCTAATCCATAGTGATTTTTCATATGACAGATGTTTAACTTTGATTTCTTCATCTGAAAAAAGTTTACTCATTTCCTTTGATCATTAATCAATTTGGAATTGGGAAATAACTAATATTCTTATAAATTTGACTCTGTTTACTATATTTTTAAGAAATGAAGCCCTTATTGAAGAAAATTGCTTCAGAAATTGCAGTATTTTTCAAAAGTTTTTTCTTCAGCAGTCAAGATAATCATATGCTTTTTATCTGCATTTTTAATTGATACAGTTAATTATATTGATACTAATATTGACCCAGCCCTGCATTCCTGGTATAAATCCCACCATGTAGGGGCAGAGCCAAGATGGCAGCATAGAAGAAAGAAAACTCCATGGCTTCTCCCATAACCACGTCAAATACCTAAAAAGATATGACTTTAAACAAATTTTGGAGCTACAAAACTCACAAAGTGACAAAGAGAAACAAATCTTCTGCAGAAGACACCCCAGCAGGCCAGCAGGAAGGGTTCATCACAACATGCAGGGAGTCAAGCACAGCCCCACAGATTTTGAAAATCAAGTAAGAGAAGTGGAAGAAAAAATTGGGAAAAGAAATGAGAACGATGCGAGAAAATCATGAAAAGAGAGTCAACAACCAGACTGAAGAAAAAAATGCCTTAAAAATATATTAACTCAAATGGCAAAAGATGTCCAAAAAGCCAATGGGGAAAAGAATGCCTTAAAAAGCTGAATTTTGCCAGATGGAAAAAGAATTTCAAAAGCTCATTGAAGATAATAATTCCCTCAGAATTAGATTGGAGGAAATGGAAGCTAATAACTTTATGAGAAATCAAGATACTATTAAACAGATCCAAACAAATGGGAAAATAGAAGGCAATGTGAAATATCTCAATGAAAAGAAACACTGACCTGGAAAATAGATCCAGGAGAGATAATTTAAAAATTATTGGACTACCTAAAAGCCATGATCAAAAAAAGAACCTAAAAAGCATCCTTCAAAAAATTCTCAAGGTAAATTGCCCTGATATTTTAGAATCGGAAAACAAAATAGAAATACAAAGAATTCACCAATCACCTCTTTTAAAAGATTCCAAAAAGAAAACTCCTAGGAATATTATAGCCAGGTTCTGGAGTTTGCAGATCAAGGAGAAAATATTACAAATAGCCAAGAAGAAACAATTTGAATATTGTGGAAACACAATCAGGATAACCCAGGATCTAGCAGCTTCTATATTAAGGCATTAAAGGGCTTGGAATATGATTTTCCGGAGGTCAAAGGAGCTAGGATTAAAACCAAGAATCATCTACCCAGCAAAACTGAGTATAATGTTTCAGGGGAAAATATGGGCTTTCAGTGAAAGAGAGGACTTGCAAGCATTCTTTTTTTTATTTTGAAATTTTTTTGAAGGGGTGAGGGGAGGGCAGTTGGGATTAAGTGACTTGCCCAAGGTCACAAGGCTAGTTTTTGTGTTAAATTTCTGAGGCTGTATTTGAACTCAGATCCTTCCAACTCCAGGGCTGGTGCTCTATTCACTATGCAACCTATCCACCCCTCAAGAATTCTTGATAAAAAAAACAGAGTTGAATAGAGAATTTGACACTCATACAAGAAGCAAGAAAAGCATGACAAGGTAAACAGGGAAAAGATATCATAAGGAATTTATCAAAGTTGAACTATTAACATACATATGTGAGTGTGTGTATATATGTGTACAGGTATACTTAGACAGAGGGCACAGGATCAACTGAATAGGAAAGGATGGTGTTTAAGGAGTAAAATTGAGAGGGGAGAGAGGAATATAATGAGAGGAGATGGGAGGAGAAAGAATGGGGTAAATTATCTCATATAGAAGAGGCAAGGGATAACTATTACAATGGAGGAGAAGAATAGGAAGGCAAAAGGGAATGGGTCAACCTTACTTTTATTGAATTTGGCCTAGGGAGGGAATGACATGCATAATAAATTGGGTATCTTCTCCTAAATGAGAGTATGGGGGAAGAGGATGAGAGGGAGGAATGAAGGAGGGGAGGGCAGGTTGTGAGAGAGGGTAGTTAGAAGCATGCACTTTTGAAAAGGGACAGGGTTAAAGTAAAGAATAGAACAAGTGGGGAGTGTAACACCATACACAAGCAGATTCCCAAAAGAATATTACTTTGAAAAGCTTTTAAGGTTCTGATTACACAGTAGGTGAACACTCCATTTATTCCATTACAAATCAAGGCAACCATTCACAATACAATATTCACAATATTACATCTTATCACAGAAAATCACGACATAGTGCTTGTAACAGCTTAACATTAGAATGGTCACACAGTTTTCACTACAGTGGTCACATTATTTAGAACAAAGAAGAAAAGAATAATCATCAGTTTCCCTAAGGGGGAACCCTCCTTACTTAATCATTCATTCAATACACAATACAACAATCAATCTTCTACTCATGGGAAAACCATTAACTTAATCAGTCACTAATCTAGATTCACAATCACTAAATATCATTAATCACTAAGTGCAGTAATTAGAAAATTACACAAACCCTCCACCCCTCAGTGTCTTCAATTTCATCATGCATCCAAGGGCAGGCCTTTTTCCTCATTTTGACTCAGGGTGATCTCTCAGATTCCCTGGATCCCCTTCCATGATCCCAGCTCTTACCTGAATCCATAAAACAGTCACCTGGATTCAGAGGCAGACAGCTCCCAGGTCCTTTTCCAATTCCTGGCACACACTGAAGTTTACAGAGTCCAACATATCTCAGACCCTTCACCACTTCTGTTGACAGGAACTCAAGGATTCACCAAGCCACAAACCAATAAAGGCCTATCTGGGTCATGCTTCTTCTGTCTTCTAGCAGTTCAGCTGACCCTAGCACCCAGGAGAAATCACAGGCTTCCAGCTGGCCTTTGAGGAGGACTTCCAGACAGCCCTTCCAGGCCTTCTCAGCCTTCCTGGCAGCCTTCACCAGATTCTCCAGCAGCCCAGCTCCCAGATGCCAGGACAATCCTGCTTCCTCCACCAGGATCCACCAGGAGGAAGATTGCCGATTCTCTCTCTGTGTCTCTAGAACTCTTCTTATACACATACACTGGCCTCCTGTCTCAGCCAACCACCTCCTGCCATGTTAGGAACTGGAGACAGAGCTCACACCTTCAGTACTTAGCCTTAAGTTACTGAGTGCTAAGTATCTGCTAAATTGATTGCTGTTAGGGGGAGCAGGATAGGATGGAGGGAAATATAGTCAGTTTTTCACAATATATCCACTATGGAAATGTTTTGTGTAACTACACATGCACACCCTATATTGAATTGCTTATCTTCCCTGTAAGGGTGGGTGACAAGGGAAGAAGGGAAAGAAACTGGAATTCAAAGTTGTAAAATCAAATGTTTAAAAAAAATTATCATCATCATTTTTACATGCAACTAGGGAATAAGATATGCAGACACTGGGGTATGGAGATCCATCTTGCCCTACCAGAAAGTGGGCAGGAGGGATGGGGGAGGATATCGGAGAGAGCAGATTGGGGGAGGGGGTGTACAGTGGGATTGCTGCTTTGGGGTGGTGGGTAAGGGAAAGACAGGGAAAAAAAATTGTAATTCAAAATCTTGTGAAAATGAATGATGTAAACTAAAAATAAACATAAAATTTAATTTTTTTTAAAAAAGAATGTTAAAAATAAATAATTTTAAAAGAAAATAATAAATCCCACTTTGTTATAGCATATGGTCTTTCTGATATATTGCTATTATCTTCTTGCTAGTATTTTATAAAAAATGTGTGCATCAATATTGATTAGGGAAATGGTTCTATAGTTTTCTTTCTCTGTTTTTGTTCTCCCTAGTTTAGGTATTAGCATCATATTTGTTTCATAAAAAATAGAATTTAGTAGGATTCCTTATTTGCCTATTTTTTTTTCAAAAATAGTTTATGTAGGATTGGGAATAATTTTTATTTAAATGCTTGGTAGTCTATACCTATGAATCCATCTGGTCCTGAAGGGTTGTTTCGTTTTGTTTTGTTGTTTTTGTTTTGGGGAGGGTTTGCATGTGTTTTGCTTTTTTTTTAAGGAGGCCATTGATGGCTTGTTCAATGTTCTTTTCTAAAAGGTGTTTATTTAAATTTCCAATTTTTCTGTTAATCTGGTCAATTTAATATTTCTTATATATTCATCAATTTCACTTAGAGTGTTAGTTTTTTTGGCATTGATATGTATTTAACATTTTTAAACTCCTGAGATAAAGCATTATATTTTACTTTTACTAACAATATACTTCATATCATTTTGTAGATTTGTATTTAATCTATCTGAAATCAAATAAAAAGGGGGAAAGGTCTAAAAACAGAGGTTCTGCAAAAAAATATGTTTTAATGGAATGTTCAGCCTACTCTGAAGCTGTGAAAACTAACCCTAAAATGATAGATTATTATATCCCACATAATAATGAAATTATGAAACCCTAATAACTTCCTAGAACATTGATGTAAAGTGAGAAAAAAGATGGATATATATATATATATATATATATATATATATACATAATAGTGATTTTCAGCCCAATGTAAACAACAAATTACTACAGAAAGAGGAAATTAAGTCAATTCTTTTAAAGAATGAAAATTTTTAGCCAATCAAATCTTGTCAGTATCATTGACAAGCCCTCATTTGCCTATTTCATATTCACTGTTGCCCATGATTATCCTGATAAAATTCCTATTTTTTGTTAGTATCATTACAGTTAGAAGAAGAGTAACTACCTTGTTGAAGATGCTAGTAGGCAACAGCTTGGAAGTCCCAGTTACGCTGTTAATTAATCTGAGATGTAGTTGGAATCAGGTTACCTCTACCCATCTGTCTTTCTCTTACCTCCTACATTATTACTCATATTGTTACCCTGAGCTCCACATGTTCCACAACCTCTTTATTGTTCTGCTGGACCCTTGATCCTATTCCTACCTCTTCTCAGTGATCCCAAAGCTGTTCCTCTCTCTAAATAACCAGCTCTATATCATGGGGATTATGTTGCAACACCATATCCACTTTTCCCTCCTCTTCTTCACACACACACACACACACACACACACACACACACACACACAGACACACACACACACACATGTCTCTGCCCTCTTTTTTTTTTTTGCTTTTTGGAGGGCAGTTGGGGTTAAGTGACTTGCCCAAAGTCACACGGCTAGTTAGTGTGTCAAGTGTCTGAGGCCGGATTTGAACTCAGGTCCTCCTGACTCCAGGGCTGGTGCTCTAATCACTGTGCCACCTAGCCGCCCCTCTGCCTTCTTATAAGAGGTCTCATATGAAGTAAGGAGATGGGTAATAATAATCTTCAGAGTTGGTGCATCTAGGGGCCTATCTTGTGGCTTAGCACTTCTTGTTGTTGTTTTCTCCTCTAAAGGACTGGCTAAGACTATTATAAATACTTGACTCTCTAGTGATTTCCCATTCATATCATCTGTGGCCTTAACTGCTCCTCCTCTGTATTCAGAATGAACAGCCATGATCTTTCAGGGTCTTCAGACTTTCAATTTTCAAAATTCAGGAAAGGATTTCTCAGATACTTCTTATATCACTGCAATGACCACATTACTCACAAACAAAACTTTAACCTTAGCCATAATGTGTGGATCTGATTCTTCCACTGAGAGGTAAAATAATATTCTTATGATCAAACAGGAAGTATCTAATGTGGGATTTTATCCAGTGTTTTTCCTAATTCCACAACCAATGCTTTGCACATTGTAACATAGTGCCTCTCATGTCTTTGCATGTGAATTTTTTTTGTTATACTGAGAAAGTAGATTTTAAGTTTCTGGATCTTGGAAATATTGCGACTTGGAGAGCTACTGAGGCATAAGGCATAGCCATACGAGTATGTATTGGCGATTAGTGTTCCTATAATTGAAGTGATTACAGAATTATGGGATTAGGTTTTCAAATAAATTTTGACAGAGGATGAGGTCACGAGGGCAATTATGAGGTGACTCCTAAAGTAATTTGCCACTTTTAATAAATATTTATTGAATCAATCAATTGACAAAATATAACGTAAGTGTCGTGATTATGGATTGAGGGCTTGAGGCAAACAGTGATGCATTTTGGTTCTAGATGTGATTTATAAGTGACTTATATATTCTCTTTTTTTTCTTTTTTTTTGGAGGGCAATTGGGGTTAAGTGACTTGCCCAAGGTCACATGGCTAGTTTTTGTGTTAAGTGTCTGAAGTCAGATTTGAACTCGGGTCCTCTTGACTCCGGGGCCAGTGCTCTATTCACTGTGCCACCTAGCCACCCCTCGACTTATATATTCTCTTAGAGGAGAATACTTAAGTTCTTCCAAGTATTGTGATGAGTACACTATTTTTATGAACTCATCAGTAATCCTGCACACATTACAGGGTGATCTTTCCAACAGCAGCAACTGCAGCTTTGGGAGTTCTCAAACTAGATGTAGAAAAGGAGTCTGACAACTGATCAGAAAGAGATTACATGGGAAACTTTGCTGGCATTAGGTGACACTGGTGCTGCTTGGCAGTACTATTGCCCATAAACAGTTCTGAGTCACAGTTTCAGACTGAAGAGGAACATTCATGATTGGACACAAGGGAACAGAGGTCCTGATCACAGTTTCAGCGCTAGCACTTAGGACTAGAGGGGAGCATGGACGTTTCCTAGGGAAAGAACAGGCCAGGAGAGCAATGACCATACCTCTCCCTAGATTAGACCAAAAACTTGCAGACCCTAAGAACTAACTCTGAAAACAGCAGCATGAAAAAGCCTAAAGATTGGGACAGTGTCTCCTCACCACCAGGTGAGCAGAGACCAATTATAACATTAATTTTAAAGTGAAGAAACAGGCTGAGAAAATGAGCAAACAACAAAGATAATTTGAACATAAAAAGCTACTATGGTAGCAGGGAAGACCAAGACAAATTTTTGAAGACAACAATGTGAAAAACATTTAAAAACAAGTCATCAAATAAAAACGCTAATTAGACCAAAGGCCAACAAGACTTCCCAGAAGAGTTAAAGAAAGAAATGAGTGTTAGAGAAAAAACGGGGGGGGGGGAGGGAAGGGAGAAGAATGATAGTGATGCAAGAAAATTATGAAAAGAGAATTAATAGCTTATTTAAAAAGAAGGGGGGGTACTAAAAACAATGAATAAAATGTTACCTTAAGAAACAGAATTGTCCTAGTGGTAAAAGAGGCACAGAAATTTCACTGAAAAAAAGGACTCCTTTAAAAGCAAAATAAGTCAAATGGAAAAGAAGGTATAAAAATTCACTGAAGAAAAGAACTCCTTACACAGCAGAATTTGGCAAATGGAAAAAAGAGGTACAAAAGCTCACTGAAGCCTTTATTAAAATTAGAATTGGGAATTCCTTAAAAGTAGAATTGGGAAAGTGTAAGCTTTCCTTAAAAATTAATATTTAAAGGTAGAAGATGACTCCACAAGATTTCAAGAAACAATAAAAAAGGGAATAAGGGGGGCAGAGCCAAGATGGTGGCATAGAAGCAGGAAAGTGCTGCAGCTCCAACACAACCATGATAAAAACCCATAAAATGGGACTCTAAACAAATTTTAGAGCTCCAAAACTCTCCAAAATACATAAAACACATCTGTTGCTACCGGCAGATCAGCAGGTGGGGCTCTTCGCAGCAGTCTGGGAGCCGTGGCTGCCTCAGCCCAAAACCCCAGCCCTGTCAGGCCTTGGGGCAGTTGGGCGGAGCCGAGTCTATAAGAGAGCAGTTCAGCTGCAGTGGAGGCACAGTTACCACATTTATCAGGCCAGAAGAAAAAAAAAGTCTAAGAGAAAGGTCAGTGGATTTTGCTAAATTTGGGGGGAGAAGAGCAGTCTGGCCAAACTACTCCCAGGGCAAGGAAGCACAGGAAGCCTGTGGCAGCAGGAACAGCTGAAAGCAGCAGCAGCCTCCACTGGGCTGCTTCAGAGCTCCTGGCCTGCAGATAACAGGGGGGCTGAGGCGATCGATCAGGGCCAAGGTCTCTTGCATTGTGTGGCCTGGATCTGGATCATGGTCTTGAGTGGTGGTCCTGGGGTGCGCTTTCAGTGAGCCAAAGTGGGGTGGGGGGCTGCAGCACCCCACTAATAGCTCCGGCAGCTGTGAAGGCCCCAGCAATTTGGAACAGAGCTTCCCCACACCTCTCCCAGAAGGCAGAGTTCCACAGAGCTAAAAATCCAAGCAATTAATAGACTGGCCAACATGAGGAAAAGGAAGCAAAGTAACAACAGCAATAAAACTCTAGAATTCTTTTTTTGTGGACAAAAAAGATCAAAGCATGGAGCAGGAGGAAAACAACACAGTCAGAACTCCTACACCAAATGCTGCCAAGACACTGGAAGAATGCCTAGTAGCTATGGATCGACTTAGAAAGGACTTTGAAAACCAAATAAGAGAAGTGGAGGAAAAATTGGAAAAAGAAATGAGAATGATGCAAGAAAGTCATGAAAAGAGAGTCAACAATCTGACTGAAGAAAACAATACCTTAAAGAGCAAATTAACTCAGATGGCAAAGGAGGCCCAGAAAGCCAATGAGGAGAAGAATGCCTTAAAAAATTGAATTTTCCAGATGGAGAAAGAGTCTCAAAAGCATTCTGAAAAGAATAATTCCTTCAGAATTAGAGTGGAGCAAGTGGAAGCTCATGACTTTATGAGAAAGCAAGATACTATTAAACTGTTACAAAAAAGAAATGAAAAAATAGAAAGCAATGTGAAATATCTACTTCAAAAAACCACTGACCTGGAAAATAGATCCAGGAGAGACAATTTGAAAATTATTGGTCTACCTGAAACCCATGACCAGAAAAAGAACTTGGAAAGAATCCTTCAAGAAATCCTCAAAGAAAATTGCCCTGATGCTTTAGAGTCAGA
>JAQQSW010020679.1:0-10807 GCA_028646575.1 Pseudocheirus occidentalis | reverse complement strand
TTAGGGAAGGAATTACATAAACTCTAAACTGGGTATCATGCCACACAGGAGAATAGGGGGGATGGGAAGAAGAGGTGGGATGACAAAGGGGAGGGCAGGGTCTGGGGGAGGGTTGCTAGAAGCACACACTTCAGTAAAGAGACAGGGACAGGGTAGAGAACAGAACAAGGGGAGCGGCGGGATAGGAAGGAGGGACATATAATCAACCTCTCACAATATGTACACTGTGGAGATGTCCTGTGTAATTACACATGTACAGCCTATATTGAATTGCTTGTCCTTCCAGTGGGGGTGGGTGACAAGTGAGGAACCGAAAGCTTTACAATACAAGTGACTGGGAATTAAGATATACAGGGACTGGGGTAGGGAGACCCTCCCTACCCTACCAGAAAGTTAGAGGGGTGTTAGAGGAGGGCATAAAAGAGAGCAGATCGGGGGATGGGCTTTACAGTGGGATTGCTGTTTTGGGGTTGGGGGTAGGGGAAAGACAGGGAGAAAATTTGTAACTCAAAATCTCATGGAAATGAATGATGCAAACAAGAAAATAAATAAAAAATTTTAAAAATAAGTTTAAAAAAAAGAAAGCTTATATAATAAATAATACTCATTGGGGAAAAAATAAAGCTCTTTCTCTATTCACATAAAAAATTAATAATTTCACATCTTATTCTTGTGATTTTGCTTTTTTTTTTCTTGAGTTAATATACATAGATTTAGATATATAACACAATTTTTATAGTAAATTTTATTTTATTTTACACTTCATAATATTCTCTAGAATAATGAGAGTCACAGAAATACACACATGTGGCTTTGTCTCTCTCTGTCTCTCTTTCTCTCTAGCACCCCACTGGTATAGGATATAAAGAACGTTTATCCTCACCATACTGGTCCTGAGAGCAGATGCACTGAAGTTCAATGTAAGTCCAGGCTCTGTGATTAAACGTGGCAAAGAGGAAGCAAAGGACCCAGATTCTTGAGATTTCTTTGGATAAACAAATGGAGTCATTCCCGAAACACTCCTCCTATTTAATAAAGAAAAAGTTTTATGCAAAATGTAAGCCTACTACCTGCCAGGCACTATGCTAAGTACTAAGAATACAAAGAAGATCTTGACCCCTAACACCTGCCCCCAAACAAGTAGGTATTTAATAAATGTATGTCGACTTGTAGGCATCCTTATTTTTTCCATGTATTCATGTAATCTTTCTGGATATTTCAATATAAATCAACCTTTAAAACTCCATTACAGGGGCGGGTAGGTGGCGCAGTGAATAGAGCACCGGCCCTGGAGTCAGGAGTACCTGAGTTCAAATCTGGCCTCAGACACTTTAACACAAAAACTAGCCGTGTGATGTTGGGCAAGTCACTTAACCCCAACTGCCCTCCAAAAAACAAAAACAAAAACAAAAACAAAAACAAAAAAAAACAAAAACAAATAAAACTCCATTACAACAAGGAGAGTACTACACAATATATTAATTTCATAAAGTATTCCAATGATAAAGTAAAGTGTTTGTGAAACCTTTGGACACACCTGCAGACTTGACCACTTTTTATCCTCTGCCAGCTTTGATACAATTTGTTTGCAAGCTCAGAATCCACCTTCTGAATGGAATGGTCCAAAGAAAAGCCCCCTTGCCAAGGAGGACTTGCTGGAAATGAAATCAAGCTGTTTATTTGCAACGACAGAAAGCACAATTCAATTTTACTTTATACTTAAAACTAAGCACCACATGACTCCCAGAAATACTCTGCTACTGCCTGACCAACAGGGAAGACCTCAAAGATTCTGAGAATGTCAGGCTTCTCTTACTACCTATCTATCTACTCATTATTAATAGCCTTCATTCCAACAGTCAATTGGATTTAATAACAAATTATCTAAATTTAATCATCCACATTATCTATTTTGACCAAGGCTTGATCAAAACAAAGTGAACTCGTTTTTAAAAAATATTTGATATTTTTCATATTTTTTCATATTTCAATATAATTAGTTTCCTTTACTGTCCCTATGTATTTATTTCTATGTATTTAAAAATACATATGCAAAATACATTTAAAAACACTATTCTGGGCAAAGGTCCATAGTTTCACCAGACCAATACAGTGCCATGACACAAAAAGGTTTATAGTAACTGTACGGGACTGTGGATAATGGCCTGGCCTTGAGAAACAGAGTCCTGGGCTAGGTTTATGTCTTGCCTCTGACACATACTTGTGGTGTAACTGAGACCAAGTCACTAAATCCCTCAGAAGTTGTAGGTAACTCTCTGAGGCTATAAACTGGCAGACTGGTCAGAATCTGAAGAGGGCCATTTTTTCCCTATACTTAAAGAAATCATGGGTCTTAATTCACTTCCCAAAAATATTTTAACAAAATGTTCAATTTTATTTTAATCACACATAACAAACACAGGGTCTATGAATCTATTATAAAATATCTTTTAAATGTTCCAGCTGTGGAATTTTTGTTAACTATAGTTTTAGTATTCAATTATTACTAATTTTACACACAAATCTTACTTTCCCTCATCATAAGTTCCCAGGGTTTATCCCATTATCTCACTGCCAACAAGAGTACAGATCAATAAAGGATTATATCTGGCCATAAAAAAAAGAAGGCACTGCTCCTTACACAAGACAAGTACACCTGAAATGCTTGATGTAAGAATTTTACTGCTCTATTCTTTACTATTTCTACAGAACTCAAGAGGGCAATGATAAATTGGTATAGGATCCTAATCCAACTAACAAGTTTCCAAATGTTATGCTTGCTTGGAAAATGATTATTTTAAACTGGAGGCTTGGGGAAAAGTCTGGAAATGGCCCCCACACCAATATACAGTCCTCACTCATATTTAATCCTTGTGAAGATTGTTGTTGACCATCACATAACCAAAGTTTCCCAGCCTTGGCATATCACTCTGAATCCTCTATTATATCTTTCCAAACCTTGCCAGGTGGGAACAGAAGACTTTTAAGGTCTTTTAAGGAAATATGTTATCTTATACATGAAGCCAGAGTCTCCTGACTATTCTTTGTTAAAAACAGAGCCTACTGAGGGCCGAATGAACAGATACATGTACAAGAACTTTGAAAATGAATAAACAATGTTAAAAATTTAAGAGATTAATGTCACTGTCATGTCTCTTGAATTCTGGAAGAGAATTTCTCTTAAAGAATATGATAAAAGACCACTTTTCTTAGAGCAGCAACATATGGTACAATTATATTAATATAAAAGAGATAAATATCCCTATGCTGCCCCCCCCATCCCAATTTCAGTTCTAACAGCAAGATTGAATAAAATACTTACCTCTATTTAACTTTCCCATGTAATAGTGCATTCCACAATGGACTACTGCCTCAGAGACTGGACTCCCTGACTATACAGAAAGGCAATAAATAATTAAAAAAGAAACACCGAACAGACAAACCCCAAATCACTTGCACATGGAACATATATTAGCGTACATCTGTAGTAAACACAAATCCTTTAAAAATTAGATAATCAGAATGCTAAAAGTCAACAGACTCCTATCCCATCCAAATGATACTTTAACAACAGATGGCACCAAAATAATAATAATGAGTTATTTGAAACAACGTTTGTTCTGCCTCATGAGGTCAATACAGTTTCAATTCCACCTTCCTAGACCTTTTAGATCAACAGGGCCATGCAGTGGGAGTCCATCCCCAAAGAGATGACTCCAACAAGTACCTCAAACAGGATTTAAAGGTACCTTCTAAACTGAAGAAAGGTGAAATTCTTTTTAAGTTATGACTATTTTGCTGCATTCTTGTTCTCAGAACCCCAATGATCCCAAATTCTTTAGGAAAACCAACCTATTAACCAGTCTTATCAAAAGTACATGTTTACATCATTTAGTCTATCTGAATTGGTATCAAGCAAAAATCAATGTTGTAATATTGCTGGATTTCAAACGAGTATCCAAGAACCTAACCCTCTTTCGTGTGATAGCCAAGTACTGACAGATAATAGAAAGTTAGGAGAACCTCAAAGAAGTCTAATCATACATATCACATCACACATACATAAATACAACAATACCTTGGCTGGAGGTGAATAAATATGGAGAAGTATTACAAATGTTGTGCCTATGTTTGTGGTCAAAGACACATGGGTGAACATATTTACTGCAGTGTCTTTAATACCAAGTCTCAAAGAAAATATATTCCAACATCCTGGAGGCAGAAATAAGGGGCCAGTGAAATTCTGAATCTAAAAGGAAAAAAAAAAATCAAAATATATTTTTTTCTATAACTAATCACCATTAAAATCTCAACTCCAAAGGAAAATAGCACCTAAAATCTCCCCTTCAAGATTTTCCTTCTAAAAAGTGCTTCCCAGGGCAACTAGTAGAGCAGTGAATAGAGCACTGGACCTGGAGTCAAGAGGACCTGAGTTCAAATCCAGCCTCAGCCATGACACTAGCTGTGTGACATTGGGCAAGTCATTTAATCCTAATTGCCTTGCCTTCCTTCCTCCAAAAAAAATTTTTTAACTTCCCAAAATGAAAAGACTGAATAAAATGGCTTGTCAAATTAAGTGTGAGGAGATCAAATACTTTAAAATACATATGTTTGGAACTCCTTGGTCTTATGCCCATTATTTTAAGGAATGGTCATATAACTCCATATAAGTAACCTGAAAGCTTTCACAAATGGCAGCATTTTCCCCCAATAATACACTGCACTGATTTATTCTAGCAGACCCTTTTTTTTTTACTAAAGAATACTTTTCTTAATGCAAATAATAAATCAAATTTGTTGTTTCCTTCTATGAAATCCTGTAATTACAACATTAATGATGCCTGACTTGATGTGATCAGCAAATACTCTTCACCACCACCGTCATGTTCCCCCTTCTCACCCCACAAAAAAAAAAAAAAAAGGCTGTGGACACATGTAGTTACAGGAAAATCTACAATGCAATTTACAGTTCCATATCAGGGACACTCCTCCCTGTGTGGAGTGCTCCCTACTCCCCAAAAAAGAACACTCATCAATCCTATGAATGGGCAGGCAACAGGAACATTAATATAATAAACTCAGAGGTAAGGGATCTGCCAGAATCCAAACCATATACTGTTTTCAAACACACTGCAACATGCTACTTTCCAAGACCATCTCCTGAAACATTTATTCAAAAATATGAAAAATAAAATAACTCTTTTACTAAATAACAATACACACAAAAAAGTGTTCATAAGTACCTAAGCTAGAATGAAACTAACTTTGAAAAAATCTGCACAAACCTACCTTTAAAATTTGCTTGGTCTCTTTGGGAACAAGCACGTCATTTATAACAACAACAGGACTAAAATGATTAGTGTACCAGACCGACCAAATTCTGGATGCATTCCAGTGTGGCTCAAGGTGAAACTGGACTACAGAAGGGTCAATCGCAAAATATCTGTGAACAGACATACAGAAGACAGAAATGAGTCTCAGGCTTCCTGCTAACACTCTGAGTGAAGGGCTGGCAGTGATCTCACTTTTTAACTTAAAAAAAAAAAATTAGACATCCTAGTTATGTGGCACTGTATAATTTAGCCTGTAGATAATCTGCTCTCCCACTTCTTCATATCCTCCTATGGCTCAGTTACTGCTGTACAAAATCATAATAAAGAGCAGGAAGAAACAGAAAGAGTCAGATCAATTAATTATTTTGTCTTTAAAGGGGGAAGAAAAAATTATTTTATCATCTCTACCCAAGGAGGGCCCCAAAAGGATGAAAATCTCACCTATAAAAATAGTTATCTAAAACTTCCCTAAGGATTTTCTTTTTATGAATTAAGACTGAACAGAGAATTAAGAATTAAGACTAAATTAACCTGCTGTCAAAAGATTTATAAGCTCCTTCGAGGAAGGGGCTGCCTCATTTTTGTCCTATTCCCAATACGCTGCAGAGTGCTTGGACCAAAGGTGGTACTTCATAAATGCCTGATTAATTGACTGACTGAACCTACCCTTGCACTACAGGGCGAGAGAGACACGCTTGTAACGCGGCCATGCCTTTTAGGTTTCTTCCTTCCCCATGATAATCGGTTTCACTGAGACACGATGGAGCTGTTTGGAAATGGAAAGAAAAATCAGAGTCAAGCACAGATCTCTTGGTTTTCACTTATGTTTTTCCTCTTTACTAACTCAGCCTCCTACCTGTGTGTCTCCCCTGCGAAGCCTTTCATGCCTCTACTTTATTTTCTTGGAGAAAAAAATTAAGCTTCACATTTCATCTTTTTTCCATGACAAAGGCCTGCCTGGTTTCTCTCAATTAATAGAAGAAAAGTGGTTAGGCCTGCCAGCTACAGCAAGATAGGGGAAAAAAAGAAGCTAAACTGGGTGTATATCAGCATAATAGCATAGCAGGGAAATGGAGGAACTGAGCAGGAAAGAAATAAAATTTAAATAGTAAGTAAGAGTTTTTTTGGTAAGGTGGTATCTTTTTTGGCTATTTTGTCATTCAATGACCTATCTAGGAAAGAAAAGGCAAAGGGGGGAGGAAAAAGAAGAATGCAAATCTCAAAATAAAATTGAATTTCAAAAAATTATGGGACAGAGTACCCTAGAAATCTTTGATTATTCTTAACTTTACATCAGGGGGAGAAAATAAATAGCAACAGCATTCCTTCCTCATGCAAACTCTAAGAACCATTAATCCCTGCACAATGGAAATCAAACTCTTCCTCCTTAAGCTAATCTGCAGTCATGAATAAATCACTCCATAGAGACAATAATAATTATCATTCTATCATCTATACAGGCACATTCTGCCTAACAGCATTAACTAGTTCCCTCAAAAATGCAACATTAGGTGAAATGACAAAACAGGGAACAGTTAGTCTCACGGGAACAATGTTACAAATAAGTAATCAGTTAGATGGCATCATGGCAGAGTTTTAAGATGTTACGGTGAGGTAAGGTGAGGTTTGTCCAATACACATTTATGGTGTTCTTGGGAAACAGCATTAATGATAACCATTCATGAGGGATATGCTTCAACAATAGAAGTAAAAAGGAGACAGCTGCCAAACACGTACAAATACTGTACCTTTACAAATAAAGGAAGCAATTTTGGTAAAATTGGTTGTAGAAGAGGGTAGCAGGATTGGCTGAAATTGCAGAGACAAAGAATCTCTTTGTGAGAAATGATGCACATCCTGAAAGAGAAGATAAACATCACTGACCTGTCTGATGGAAGATGGCTACTGAGTATATCATTTTGTCTCTACATTTTCAAAAAAGAGACAGAGAAACAAGAAGGATGCAGAGAAGGAAAATGATTGGAGGAGAAGAGGGTGGGAAATCACAGGACCTAGAAGGAAAGATCAAACAGGGAAAGTGACAGCTAAGGAGGGACCCAAATTATCTAGAAAGATGAAGAAGCAATATGAGGGGTAAGTGCAGAGCTATTGCCCAGAAGATAATTAATTGTTGATATTATGGGAAAGATCCTTATTTATTATCACTCTAAAAAGAAGGTCCAAGCAAAATGATTTAAGGAAGAACAGACTTAAACCAAAAAATGAAGGAGACTATGATACCTCCTAAGCTTAAGTCAAAAAGAATAACTTAGTTATTCCCCCTGTCCAGGTTCCTTCTGACTCAATTATAAATTTTAGGGATCTCTGACAACACATTTATTAAACAGGAAAATTAGATTTTTTTCATCATCATCAGTTTTACTTGTCACCACCCTAAGTCTTCAGTCCTTCATCAGATTCAAATGCTCACCCATTTGTTCACTATTTCCGCCTATTGCTACACATCACACCATCTCATTCTGAGTGAGTTTTGTCTGTATCTTTCCATAACCTAACATGCCCACCACTCACCAGAAAAGGAGCTAACACACTGGGGGCCCTCCTATAAATTGGAATATTTTGTGGGTACCAATGGGGCACTTAGGCTTGCAGCTTTCATCTCTTTACTCTCACAACCTTACCTGCCTCCCTCCTTTTTTGACCATAAATTTCCTAAACGGTATCCCTTAAGCCTACTTAGTTGATAAAGGGGCTGCCCTTGGTTTTTGTGACCCTAATGAAGTCACATAACCCTCACAGAGTCCCAGCCAATTCTTTAAGGATATGTACAAAACAGGTGTTGATCTGCATTGGTAGTTTTCTTACTGAAAGTTCTAAATATTAAAAAAATCTAGGCACTAGGTCTAGGCACTCCCCCCCAAAATTCCATTAAGTCATAAGCATCAATATGACAATAATGTTTTCTATTTGCATATAGCACATTATACAAAGTGCTTTAACATATGTTTTACTTGGTCCCCAAAACCCTATAAAGCAATCATTATTAATCCATCAATGTCTATTAATTATGGCACTTATTGCGCTAACGACATTTTAAGGATAAGGAAACTGATGCCTGCCCAATGTCACAAGGTGATTAACAAAATGAACTGGAATTGGGAGTCAAGTACAGGATCATTTCACTGTACTTCGCTCTTATCAGTAATGAATGGATAAACAACTCTTGACAAACTTGGATGTATATATACACGTAATTTAGTAAAATGTACCTCATTTTCTATCAAGTGTTTTAATTTGTTTATGTTAAACAGAAATATATTTTCTTTAAGTCATATATCTTCATTCTCTAAATTATTATGACATATATGATATAATATTTTATACATATATACATACACATATACATACATACATACATACATATATATGATGATATATAAATGGACTGGGAAAAAAATTTAACCATAGGTTAACCAAGGAAGGTCCTTGAGAGTCTGTATTGTATAGTTACAGTCCATAACTTCTGACAAAATCGATAGTAAAATCATCCAAGACAGAAGAGAAACTATGCTATATTTTCACTATGTGCAGAAAAAAAAGTCCACCCATCTAACCTCCCTGGAAAGGTTAGGGTAAAAAATTTAACAAAAAATTACTGTGTTAAATGTACGTTTTTAAATGCAAAAAAAAAAATCCCACATTTTTTTACATATCTTGTATGTTACAAGATAACAGAAGAATACGATGTTACAAGAGAAAGTCAACACATAAATTACCTGTATCCATAGAAGGCTGTTTCCTGAATGTAATACATACATATTTACTGCAGAATCATCTGTCAAAAACAATGAAAGTAAACTGAATTAAAACAACTTTCTCCTAATTTTATATCTTTTTGTAGAAGTTACTGAAAAAAGACTGTATAATTTCTGTCCAAGTTGTAATAAAGATTTCTTCACTAAAATAAAAATTGGGACTTTTTTTTCTTACCATAATTTTTTTTCCCCCAAAACACACAGAAAAAAGACAGTTACCACAGGCTACCAAAATAATTAAAAACTGTAAATACAGAAATGGTAGACTGGAGATTAACAGTCAAGAGGACAATCAATTTGACCAACTGCATTAGCCTCAATATAACAATCATCAAAAGATATAGTAGCCAGAGGCTAGTAGGGCAAGAAAACAGAAAGGAAAAGAACGCACATATATTATATGCCTATTACATTTCGCTTAAGGATGTAGGACTTAAAGGAAATATATTTTTGGTTAGTATAAACAATTAAGAGACTTGGTAGAAAATTAACTGTATTGAGCCAAATTACATGTGTACATATCCATACATATAAAGTTCAAGAGATGGTCCTTCATTTATTACTTCAAGTTCTATAAGCCACCAGTTTTATTTGCCATCCTATGTACATGCCCCCTTTGGGAGTCTGGTAAAACCTACAAACCTTTTTTTTTATCATGTTTTTCTTTATCATGTTTCCAAATAATTGGAAATTATTCCAAATAATTTCCAAATAAGAAATACTCAATTTCAATTAGAGGTTAGTGAAAATAAAGATGCTACTTTCCCATCCAAATTCAGAGACCCTATGAAAATTATCCAAAGAATCCTCATAGGCCACAGGTTTAAAAAAGAAAAGGAAAAAATCCTGCATTATAATAATCTAGCACTGCCTACAAAATTCTGGTTTGCTTTTAGTTCTTAACTTGTCAAAATTTGATCAATAGTGGATTTCTCCCCTCTCTTTAAATGCTGACCTTGAATATTAATGGCAAAGAATAAATACTTGTTGTCTAACAGGCCTAGCGACTATATCAAATACTCTGCAAACTTTAAAACACTGTAATAAATGTCAGTCATTACAATAATACTTATTTATTGAACCACTACTACAAATCACTTCTAAAGGCTAAAAAATTTTTGCTGTCACTAAACCCTGTCCCTAGAAATGGTAGGTTCTCATTGTTTTCTGATTTCCTTCTTACAAAATAATGTAAAATACAGATTTCTGATTGAACCAATCAAAAATAGGGTATTTCTACATAATGGAGCATATAGATGAAAAACATTATTTATCCCATTAAAGTGCCCAGAAAGTTGAAGCCCATAAATTTTAAGGGGTGGTTAAGTTAATACTGTTAGGCAGGGCTCACATTTTCCAGGGTTAAGCTTCACAGACTACACTACTCATAGGTTTCCAGGAACCTCTGGCTTGAATTTACTATAATCTGGTAATTCACTGAGAATTTAGAATAACAATATTAATATGTATTTACATAGCAATTTAAAATTCAGGAAATTCTTTATATACATTATCTCACTTGATCCTCATGACCACCCACTGACACAGGTATCCCAAGACTTATTGTGCCCATTTTCCATGACAAAACAAAGATTTAGGGACTTTCCCATTTTCACAAGGCTAATAAGTGTGCAAGAAGCAGGGGTAAAACCCACTCCTTCTGCCAAGTGCATCGAGCCATTCTTCTAATAACAAGGT
>JAQQSW010020678.1:0-10807 GCA_028646575.1 Pseudocheirus occidentalis | reverse complement strand
AAGACCCCGATCCAGATCCAGGCCGCTCAACGCAAGAGCCCTTGGCCTCTATGGGTCGCATCAGCCCCCCTACTATCTGCAGGCTGAGGGCTCTGAAGCAGCCCAGTGGGGGCCGCTGCGGCTCTCAGCTGTTCCTGCTGCAACAGCCCCGCCTCCTCCTTGCCCTGGGAGCAATTTGGCCCGACCTGCTTTCTCCTCCCCAGTTAGCAAAATCCACTGATCTTTCTCTTAGCCTTTTTGTCTTCTGGCCTGATAGATGTGGTAACTGTGCCTCCAGTGCAGCTGATCTGCTCTCCTATAACTGCGGCTCCCCGCCCGCTGCCCCAGGGCCTGAGCTGGCTGGGTTTTGACTGTGTGTCCCAGACTGCTGAGAAGAGGCCTGCCTGCTGCACTGCCTGTAGCAACAGATGTGCTTTCAGTCTTGTGGAGAGTTTTGGAGCTTGAAAATCTGTTTAGCATCCCATTTTATGAGTTTTTTAGCATGTTTGTGTGGGAGCTGTGGTGCTTTGCTGCTTCTATGCCACCATCTTGGCTCCACCCCCCCCAGAATGGTTTTCTTTACACCAGAAAATGTTGCCATAGAAAGAGCAAAAATAATTTTGCTCATTCTAAGTAGCTGTCAAGTATAATGTTCTTGACTATCTTCAGCAGACTCAAGTCTAACCAGTTATGATTGGTACTGCCAACTATTGACAAAGATGAAGCTTACAAATAAGTTTTAAGCATGTACTTTAGTTTACCTTTGTCTGTGTGTGTGTGTGTGTGTGTGTGTGTCTGTGTTTGTATATGACTATAAAGGTATTAGGGCAGCTAACTGGCACCGTGGATAAAATTAGACAGGACTGAAATGGCTAAATATCATCATTATCTAAGGATTATCCTGCATTAATAAATGATGCTCAATGATCTTAGAAAAATTTGGATAAACTTGCCCAAAATATAAAGACTGAACTGAGCAGAACCAAAAGAACATTGTATACTGTGAAAGAAATATTATTTTAAGAACAATTTTGAGAGAATGTTATTTTAACTAATATAAAAAACCCAAATTAACTACAAAGGACATATGAAAGATGAAACAATCTGTATTCAGAGAAAGAACTGATAAATAAAAGTATCTATAAAATGATTTTATTTTTACATACACACATATACATACATACATACAGGTGTGTGAGTTTAATGGTAACTATCTCTAGGGTGGGGGTAGAGGAAGAAAAAAGGAAAAAAAGAAATTCACATGACAACTTTATTATATATTCTAAATGAATCACTAGTTATAAATAAGAGTTGCAGTTTCATGTGCAATCATCTTTTTAATTATTCTGTTAGAAAAATGCTTGTTTTATTATGTAAATTTTAAAATGAATTAAAATAGAAAACAGTAATAAATGATATGTTTTCAAAATTGTAAACTCCTAAATTTATAAAAAAATTGCCATATGGCAATATGATCTTTTTCTCTAGGCATCATACTGTAGTAGAAAGACAGACAGCCTCATAGTTAAGAAAGCCTTGATCCAGGCTCTCCACATTTCCATACGACTCCCTGTCACATCCATACAAGCTCAAAGAATGAGTGACCTGGGCAACTTTCTTATCATTATAGTGCCAATCTGTTGCCTATCTGTACTGGCAGAGAGCATTGGTAGAGTGCATCTTTACTTGGATTTTACTAAACCAATTAAATTTATAGTGGAACATATGATAAAAATATTTCTATGGGGGATATTAGATATTTTATAATATATAGAATAGTTATTGAACTGTAATATTAATATACATGTAGTTCTTATGCCATTTCCCCCTTTTGTCACCTTTGTCATTAAATTTGTTTACTATAGCCCCTGTACAAAACTAGTGTTCCTAAATGTCATAAAAGATCAAAGTATTTCCCTTTTATTTATCCTATAATTTGTGAAATATTAAGGAGCTCTTTGTCCTCATCCAAGGACTCAAAGAGAGTTGAGTAAGCTTCTGCATGTTATATTACTGAAATGCCATCGTAATTCATGTTGAATTCATTGATTGCAGACATAAAAGTGCAATAGGAGCCAAACAATGAAATTTCCCACTTTAAAAAGACAAGTGGCCCCATCCTGTCCACCATTGCTGCTGCTGAATGCAGGGGTATGTCTGTTGCCCACGACCAGAAACCACCAGATGCTTCCCAGATGTGTAAAAACCGGAAATAAAACCAACCTCTCCATTAAAGCTACTCATTAAGTCCACATTTAAACTGGGCACCAAAGAATGTAACAGAATTGCTTGGTAAGACAGAAAAGGATGTGTTTTGCTCTGCAGAGGCATTTTATTATAGAATAATTTGTGGTTCTAAAGCCTGAATGGGAGAAGACCTTCTGCTAATATTGGTGTGCTAAAGGTTGCCACCACCCATTCAAGTATTTATTAATAAGAAAGCACAATTTGGATTTAGCATTATTAAGATACATGCAAATGAACTACAGTTCCTTTGTTGCAGTACATTATTCAAAAACTGTTCATAGCACATTAGAGATAGTAATTGCTGTTACCACCAGGTAGAAACTTGCTATGATGAAGAGTGTGCTAATATAATATGATGAATGCCCCAAGAGAGAAAGAAAGTCACTGTACTTTTTAGAAATCACAGTGTTTGATGATGAGCTGCCAAAAAGTGTTTTTGGCAAGGTATTGTCATAGAATGCACACAGAAGTACCGTTCAGTGGATAGTAAAAAATTCAAATAGCTATTCACTCTTTGAGTAATGATTGCTTTGGACAGGCTCTGAAGTGTAATGTATTATAAACACTAAACAATCTACCTTGTTTATGGGCTTCCAGTTGCAATGACTTACCAACTATTCAAACGATTTTCAGTTCATTGTGCAGACATATTTCTCAATTATATGTTATCATTGGAGGTGAATGAATATCAGTTTTTAAGTGGATAGAGCATAGGATTTTAAGTCAAAGGACTGGATTTTTTGTGGCTTTACAATTTACTACTCATATGATGTTGGGCAAATCACTTAATCCCTTTGGGTCCCATCAGAAGCTAGGGAAGAATAGTCACCTCACATGGACACTAATAAGTAAAATACAAAAGCAATGATCAGGTACTGAAGCAAATAAAAGAGGCTTATTCTGAATTTTCCAGGTAATAGATGCTACCAAAGTTAAAGATATCTCCAGAAAAGAGAAAAATAGACTCCCTGGAATACTGTAGATATTGGTGAGATAACATTAATCAGACATATCAAAGGCCTGATGATAAACAGCCCTTATCTGTTAATCAGAAATGAAGACAAAATTAAACTGAGTTTTTGCTATCCTAAGCTGAGCAATTTTTCCCATTGAAAAAGCAAACTATCTAGGAGAGCACTATATGCTATTGACATGTTATGTCCTGTAGACATTTTAAATTCAAGATTGTTAAAACTGAACTCATTTTATTTACCACCACCCCTTCTCCTAACTTTCCTGTTACTGTCAAGGGCACCACCATTCTCCCAGTTTCCAGATTCACAACATACATGTTATCCTCATGTTCTTCCTTCTGTCACATTCCACTGAATTTAATTCAACACAGATTTCTAAGATAACTACTATGGAATAGACTCTGGGAACACAAATTTAAAATCAAGGCAAATCCTGAATCCAAAGTGTTTACATTGTACTGATGGCTGTAGCATGTACACAAATCAGTATGGTATAAGGAAAATTGATAACTTGAAAATGGGGAGAGAGAAAAAAGAAACATAGGAGACTTTTCACAGGCTGGGACACCTGAGTTGAGCCTTGAAATGAGGAAGGAAGACGTGACTTCTAAGAAGCATAGATGAGATAATCCATGCCAAAGTAAAGGTTCTGTCTCCAAACACTAAGCTTTATTATATTGGCAGGCGATTGGGTCATTGGTTTAGGAACATATGGCCCACATGGCCTCCCAACTGGCTCATATTTTTTCTGAGAAATGCCTATTACAGAAAATGACCTTCTGACATGTCCCAGTGGCCTTATACAGATGTAGATGGCTGAGTGCACAACATAAATCCAATGCCTTTATTTCTTCTGCAGTGACTTTTTCCTTAGTAAGTACTGACTTCACCAAGGATCCTGCTATAGTGTTAAATCTATAAAAACACTCTCACATCATGATAGTAGAACTAGAGACCTAAAATGCCAGAAACTTTTACATCAGGTTTAAATTTCTGTTTAGAAAAATTTCCTTTTGAGATCAAAGTTCCAGCGTCCTATTTTGTGAAGGAAGTGGGAATGTGATACAATGGAGCAATGCTGGATTTGACCCTCAGGAGGTATTAAATCTTGCCTGTGACATTTACTACCTGTGTGACCTAAGGTAAGCCACTTAACTTCTCTGAATCTTCATTTCCTCATCCATAGAGGAAGATGGAGTTACATGGCCTTGAAAAAAATTCTAGCCCTGAATGTTTTATCCTAAGATGTTTAATAAATTTTTATTGCTACAGACAGATCGAGGACTCAGGGGACCAGAGGGCTTTGGATTTAGAAATGGAAAGGATCTTAAAGAACATCGAACTGAACCCATTTATTTTAAAGCTGAGGAAACTGTGATAGAGTAATGTTGATTGACTTGTCCAAGGTAATAAACAGATTATGCATTTCAAAGTTTTGTAATTGTTTTCAGGGATATTTTAATGTCCTTTTTTAAAAATTAAGATCATTTTCTAAATTCTAAGTAGCCTAGAAAATAAAAGATACACCACAAGGAAGAGTCTACTAACATGTAATGGAGGCAAAAACAATAGCAAAGGGTAACACTTCTTATAAAACTTTGAAATATTAAGAAGTCCTCTCTTCTTAGTACCAAACACTCTCACAAATCTTTCTCAAAGTTAACCTGTGTAGGCCTTCATTCTGCAAGGTAAAAGGAACCCCTCTGCCATAAGAAATGAAAACCTTGCTCCTTGTAAGGAAGAAACTTTCATTTATGTATGGACCATCAGAATGGAAATTTCCACACCAAGTGCCTCTCCTCCTGCAGAGGCTGGAATTGAAATCTTTTCTCACAATTACAGAGCTGCAGGTGAGATTTCTGTCTCTCACTCTATGGACTGAGGCAAGCAGCATGGGACTGCCTTAAGTTGCCTTGCTATGGATTTCCGTTCATAAAATTAAAATCCACCTCCTCTAAATGAGACAAAAGGGAACAAGGAATTGCATAGTACGATTTCTAGCATTGCAATGCATCCATCTGTAGTTTCCCAAAATGCAGTCTTCTTAGATTCTTAAGTAGTGAATTTCTTAAAGATAATTCAGCATTTCAAGTTTTCCAAGTTACAGAATCTAACCAACCCAACCACCTTTACCATAACCCTTCCAAAAATATAGTCAGCCTGAGAACATAAGTAAATATATACATTTTGGGGGGACTGTTCTCTAAAAATATCTAGAATCATTGTACATATTAGTCTTCAAAATAAATGTTGTTACGCCTAAGAGGACAATGGCATGAGCATGGTGAAACCATGACTTGAAAGCGAATTGGATTTATGTGAGAGAGGGCTATGCAAAGTCACGAGCATCACTCTTTCCCTTGGAGACATCTGGGTCCAGTGGCAAGATGTAGATCAGCAAAACAGGAGATGGACTTGGATGAAGTGGGAGACGTTGCAGTTTTTAAGTTAAGGTTTTCCCAGTTCCCAAATTCTTACCTAACCTTAATCACTGAATCAGAATAAATAATTCCGTTGGGAGGAATGCAGTTAAAAACCATTCAATTTTTCATTCATTCATACAACAAATGTTTTAAGTGCTTACTATGTCTAAGTTACTTTGTCAGGTACTATCAGCGAAGTAAAAAATTAAAAAAAAAAGAACAAGTCAGGGTCTGCATATCAAAAACCAATGATGTGAAAAGAAGCAGATTATGATTAGGGTAGAATCTTTCTGTCCTGGTGTGGAAAGAGGCAAGTTTGAATTTACTTTTGGAGAGTGGTAGAATGTTATTGGATTCTGGGAGCAGGAGTCTATTTGTGGATTTACTAAAGAAATTAGACAGAATGATAGTAATCAAATTCAAGAACAGGTATAACGTGTGCAGAAAGACACCTTCTAAAAGCAAATCCTCATAGCATTTGAATTCAATTCAGCATCTTCTGGTTATCAAGTAACTTCAGGTGCCAGCAGAACACTAGGGATTATGACCCTATCAAAATTTAAAAATATAGCCCCTTCCTTCAACAATCATTTTCTTCTTTAGTAACAAAAAACAAATGTTGATAGTTCTTATTTTTATATCTGTCATCATTTGACCATGTACTGGTTGTAATGAGTGCTAAAGGAGCTATAATATAACCTGTAAAAATTATTTCAATGGAGTATGTTATTTAAACATTATGGACCTTTTCAAATATTTTGGTGTAATATGTCTTTTTTGGGGTAGAGAGGGACGATTCTTTCAGATACTTATAGTCTTTTTTTACTAGATGTAATGCGGTCATTGTTTTTCAAAATAACCTGTAGCACTGTCTGGAGTATCATTCAGCCAGTGAAGTTAGTAATAAGGATTTCTAACCCTCACCCCCCCCCCCCAAAAAAAAATAAAGTACTGAGAAAATAAGAGGAAACAGAACTCATGTGTTTGTGTTAGTGCAAACACACATACCTGGTGTCAGGGAAAATGGTCAAGTATAAGAAACTTGTAGTTGTCATGCATGGTGGTTATTTTGTTGTACCATTAGTTTAAATAATACATAACAGTGTCTCATGAGTGTAAACAGGGTAACAACTGGCACGAGCTAGTAGCTGCTGCAAAGCTAGGATTTTGGGGACAAAGGTACCCAACTTTCTTCTAAGGAATTTTTGGAATGGAGTCAAACTCAAGTACTTTCTAATTAATCTTTAGAATCTCAAGGATGGAAGGAACGTCAGAGCCATTCTATTTCAACAAATGCCTAAATAATAATCCTCTCTACAATGTCCTTCACAAATGATAATTCAGTTTCCATTTGAAGTTATCTTAGGACAGTGTGATGGACCCATTATTCCTCAGCACAAAAACATCCATTTCTTCAAAGTATAGAAATCTTTCACTTTGCCTGAACACCCTACACTCCCTGTACCCCAAGAAAACTCTTCCAGGTGAGTGCCCCTGCCGTGATAGTTTGGCCTCTTTCCCACCTCTTTCTGCCTTCCTCCAGCTGTATATCTATTTTAGTAATGACTCTGCCTATGGATTTTGATGTGAGGTAATAGTTTAAATTCTGTGTAAAAAGGAGCGAAAAATACATATGAATAAAATAAAAGCCACTGCCAAAGTCCTGGTCTAAGATATCTATTTTAATATCCAGAGTAGGTAATTATGCCTCTGCTTCAATTCTCTCATTATCATAATTCTAAACACAACTGTTGGATTAATCTGATAAAAGTCTTCCTCTCTCTCTCTCTCTCTCTCTCTCTCTCTCTCTCTCCATATATATATATATATATATATATATATATATATATATATATATATATATATAAATTTTTTTCACTCAACATTGACCTGCAGGAAATCACTGCTCAGATCAGCCTCCTCTATGTATTGTTCCTCAATGTGCACAACTATTCTGCCTAGATATATTTCTTATGTCATTCTCTAGCTTTAGAATTCCTCCCTCCTCCTCTTTATAAAATTCTATACATTTAAATCCCACCTGCTCCATGAAACCTGCTTTGACTTCCTTAGCCCTTCATGCTCCCCTGCTCTCCTCCAACCACCCCACCCCAAGCCCCGAGCTTCTATAGGATTGGTCATCCTTTTGATTTGATAGCTGTGTAGTTGATCTCATTCCCACCTGCCTTTTCTAGGACTTTGCTATAGCAGACATCTTTTCTCTCTCACGTATCTAAAGCACAGCTTTGCTGGAGCTCATTCATACAGACATGGGAGAGTCAATTTTTAAATTTTCAGTGTGAGCATTTACATTTTGGAAACTGCCAAATACTAACAATGAAGGCAGTGGTTCTCAACCTTCCTAATATCGCAACCCTTTAATACTTGTATGTGGGTGTATCTGCATGTGGGTGGATCCACATGGAGACAGATAGAGGAACAGTGTCTCCATTCCTAAAACCATCAGAAATGTGTTTTCCAATGATCTTAGGTGACCCCTGTGAAAGGGTCATTCGGCCCCTAAAGGGGTTGCAACCCAAAGATTGAGAACCTCTGAATTGAGGCTTGATATATTGTTTTGTTAGCTGTCAAAACTTAAGGAAATGATGGAGAAAATACCAATAATACTGATTAAATGTAAAATTTCATTGAGCATACTCCACCCTTTTCCATCCCCACAGGGCTGGTTATTAAGTATCTACCAGCACACCACTCATTCTAAGTCTTTCTTATCATTGTTTTCTTCTTTCTGGTTATAAACATGTTTAGTGCTCCTTAATCTTAAAACAGACAAAAACACACCACAACTATGCTGGTTCTCTTTCCTTTTTAATGATTTCTTTACTTTCTTATACCTATAAATACATATAAAATGGCACTATATGTAGAAAGAATGAGATTTGAGGGATATTGAAAAGTTAGAATTGGCGGAGGCAAGAGGGCGGCATAGAGGCAGCAAGGTTCTGCAGCTCCCACACAACCAACCAAAATACCCATAAAATATGACTCTCAACAAGGTCTAGGACTCTCAAACTCTCAAAAATACAGAAAACATATCTTGTCCTGAAGGCAGCTTGGCAAGAGGGGTTCACCATGGCAGGCTGGGAGTTGAGGCCAGCCCAGCCTGAAATGGAAACGTGGCCAGGCCCCAGGGTGGCAGAGCATCTGAGCCGAGTGACAGCCAGTCTACAAGAGAGAAGATCTACACCATCTCCAGCAACTCCATTCTAGCAAGGCGTGAAAAACAAGGAGTAGAGAAAGGCAGCTCGGCAGCAGGGGCTCATCTCGCAGGCCGTCAGACCAGGAGCAGAGACCAGCCCAGCCCAAAACTGAAACTGCGGCCAGGCTTCAGGGTAGTCAGGAGGAGCCAAGCCTCCCAAACCTCAGCATGAGTCTACCCTGGGGAGCAGATCTATAGAACCTGGAGAAATTTTCACATCTAGTAAGCCAAGATTAGAGAAAGTCAATGAAAGTGGAACTTTAAAACTTAATTTGGGGGAGGAAAAGCAGTTAGGCCAACCTGCCCCCAGGGCAAAGAAGCAGTGGCGGAAGGGCAGGAAATGCTATAACTGGTGGCTGCCCCAACTGGGCCGGTTCAGAGACCTTGGTATGTGACCTCGCAGGGGTCCTGAGTCGATTGATCACGGACAAGTCCTCATGCATTGAGCAGCCTGGATCTGGATCGTGGTCTTAGGTGGTGGTCTTGGGTGTGCTCTCAGCATGCCAAAGCTGGGGGGGAGGGCTGCAACACCCTCCTAATAGCTCTGGCAGCAGGGAAAACACCAGTGATTTGGAACAGAGCTTTCCCCCCCTGGAAGCAGAGTTCCACAAAGCTTAAAAAAAAAGCCAACCAATTAATTGGCTGACCAACATGAGGAAAAGGAAGCAAAATAAGAACAGCAAGAAAACTCTAGAATCCTTTTCTGTGGACAAAAAGGATCAAAGCACAGAACAGAAGGAAGACAACACAGTCAGAACTCCCACACCAAATGCTTCCAAGAGACTTGAAGAATTCCTAGAGGCAATAGATCACCTGAAAAAGGACTTTGAAAAACAAATTAGAGAAGTGGGGGAAAAATTGGGAAGAGAAATGTGAATGATGCAAGAAAATCATGAAAAGAGAGTCAACAACCTGACTGAAGCAAACAACACTTTAAAAAATAGATTAACTCAAATGGCAAAAAAGGCCCAGAAAGCCAATGAGAAGAATGCCTTTAAAAGTTGAATTTCCCAGATGGAAAAAGAATCTCAAAAGCATTCGGAAGAAAATAATTCCTTCAGAATTAGAGTGGAGCAAGTAGAAGCTAATTCCTTCATGAGAAACCCAGATACTATTAAACTGCTACAAAGAAATGAAAAAATAGAAAGCAACGTGAAATATCTCCTTGAAAAAAACCACTGACCGGGAAAATACATCCAGGAGAGACAATTTGAAAATTATTGATCTATCTGACACCCATGACCAGAAAAAGAACTTGGAAAACATCCTTCAAGAAATCCTCAAAGAAAATTGCCCTGATGTTTTAGAATCAGAGGGCAAAATAGAACTTGAAAGAATTCACCAATCACCTCTCCAAAAAGATCCCCAAAAGAAAACTCCTAGAAATGTTATTGCCAGGTTCCAGAATACCCATTTAAAGGAGAAAATATTACAGGCTTCCAAGAGAAAAACATTTGAATACCGTGGAAGCACTATTAGTATAACCCAGGATCTGGCAGCTTCTACACTGAGGGATTCATGGTCCTGGAATATGATATTTCGAAGATTAAGGGAGCTAGGATTAAAACCAAGAATCAGCTACCCAGCAAAATTGAGCATATTATTCCAGGGGAAAATATGGTCATTCAATGAGGTGGAGGACTTTCAAACATTCTTGTGGAAAAAAAACAGAACTGAACAGAAAATTTGACCATCAAACAGAAGAAGCATGAGAAGGTAAACATGGGAAAGAAATCATAAGGAACTTATAAAATTTGAATTATTTACATGTCAATATGGAAAAATGATAATAGTAACTTATGAAACTTTTCTTAATATGAGGATAGGGGAAGGGAATACAAATGTATATATAAGTATACTTACACATGTCTAAATAGGAGGCTATATATGCATATGAATACATATCTGAGCATATGTGTATATGTGTACATAGAGGGTATAGGATCAATTGAATAGGAAGTAAT
>JAQQSW010020677.1:0-10807 GCA_028646575.1 Pseudocheirus occidentalis | reverse complement strand
TCAAGGAACCTTGAAGTCAAATCCTCTCTCTGACATTTGTTCTCTGTACAAACCTGGGCAAATCCCTTAACCTCTGTCCGTCTTAGTTTCCTTATGTGTATAATGGGGATAATTATAGAACCTATCTCCCACAGTTGCTGTGAGGATCAAATTATGTGAAGTATTCTGTGAAGATGAAAGTGCTGTATAAAAGCTAGTTATCATTTATTACTAAAATGAAGAGGTTTACTATCAAACTTCTGAGGTGCCTTTCAGCTCTAAATCTATTATCCTGGGAAATCTAAAGCTATATGCCCCAGCTAAAATATTTCTAATTTTATAGAAACATCTTAATAATTGACTGAATTTTTCAATTTTTGGTTTGGCCATTTGATGTCATACAACTATACACCAATTCATTTTACAAAGATTAAAAAAATACCTAATAAATGTAAGGCATGCTTCTGCTATGAATGAACAGACAAAAATGAAATAATTTTCACCATCAAGGTAAATGTATGCTATGGGAAGGGATATAACATTTGGGCAAATATGAAGAATATATAAAATCATCTCAAGAAGGAGAGAATGCTAATAAGTTGGGGAGGGAGAATAGGAAGGACGATGAAAAGTCTCCTCTTAGGGGGGGCATCTGAACTAAGAGAAGAGACATGAAATTTTTCCTTTTTGCTTCTGAAAATTCAGGAAGGAGAAAGATGGAATGCCATGTACAGGGAATGGTTAAAAGACCAATACAACTATAACATGGGATGAATGAAAGAGAGTAATATGAAATAAGACCAGAAAGGTAGTAGGAGCCTAATAGATTTTGAAGGGATTAAAATGCCATGCTGAGGATTTTGTATTTTAACTTAGAGACAGTGGGGGTGAAGAAGAGGGAAGAGAGCAAGGATTTATCAAGTGCCTGCTATGTGCTGGACACTATGCTCAGGGCTTTACCATAACTGTTTCACTTGAGCCTTTCAATAACCTTGGGTGGTAGAGTTACTATTATTATCCCCATTTTACAGTTTGGGAAACTGAGGCAGATAGAGGTAAGGTGACTTGTCACAGCTAGAGAGGGTCTGAGACTAAATCCTGAACTCAGGTCTTCTTGACTCTAGGCCCTCTACTTTATCTGTTATACAACCTAGCTATATTTAGTAGTCTTAATGTAATTATTTAGGTAAAAGATCATTAATGGCTTTAAAAAAATCTTTTAGGCCAATAACATAACATATCATGTTGGAAAGAGACCAGGACTGAGGGGTAAGAAAAACTAGGAGAATTTGGCCATGAGAACTCGGCCTTTGGGGGCCTTTTATTTGGACCAGCTGAACTCTTAACTGCCTCCTGCCTCAAGATTCTGTGAAAACCTCATCCCACTAGTTAGCTTCCCAGAAAAAGGATTTCGGTGGAAATGGAGCATGTTTCTCAGTAAGTCGACTGTCAAGTTTACTAGAGGTTACAGATTCAACCTGTTTTAATGTGTATTCTTCCATGGTCCAAAGCTCAAAATATACCGCATTTGCAAATTCCCTCCTTTCCCCCCTGTTTCATCTCCATGGTAGCTGAGTGTTTATCCTCTTAATGCTTCAGGGTTTTTAGCTTTCTCATTGCAATTTTAATGCCTTTTATTCCTGCAGTTGTAATCCTCAACTGGAGTCATTTTTTTCCTCTTTTTTCCCCACTGACTTCTACCATTCAGCTTGCCTCCACTTTTCTCTCTCAGTTCTCCAACAGATGACCATTTGTGCTGGAGGTGAACAAGAACTACTTGGCCTCTAACCCGCATTATAAGCATGGCCTTGGGCTCTTGACTGTGGTTTGTACTTTCTTTTAGCTGAACCTTAGCTGTCATTTATGTCAAGCATTAACATTTTGCAGAAAGGTTGATGTGTGTTATTTCATTTGATCCTAATAGTGTCTGGTGAGGAAACTGGAGCTAACAGAGGTCAAGTGATTTTCTTTGGGTCATGCAATAAGTGTTTGAATCAGGATTTGAATCCAGATCTTCCTGACTCAAAATTCAGCCCACTGTCTACTGTATGAACTAGTTGCCAGCTTTAGGAGAATTTTTTTTTAAATACATGGGCTTCAGGGTCCAAAGAATGGATTTTCCTTTGTTATTCACTACTATTACCATTTTTCCCCATGCATTCCCATGGCCAAAGAGCAGGAAAAGGAATAAGCATTTATTTAGCACCTACCATACATGAAGCACTATGCTGAATACCATCTTTCAAATGATCCTCACATTAACCCTACAACATAAGTAATATTATTTTCCCATTTTATAATTGAGGAAACTGAGGCAAACAAATTAAGTGACTTGTCAAAGGTCGCATACCTAGTAAGTGACTGAATCACAATTTGAAATCAGATTTTTCCTGAGTTAAGGCCCAGTTCTCTTTGCACTGCACTATCTAGATCCAGGGTGGGAAAAGGATGATGATTCTGGAGAGCAGACTAGCAAAGATTGGCCAGACAAGAGAAAGAAATGAAAAGCCTATGGTGAATGACCAGAATTTTTTTCTATCACTTCTTTTTTTTTTTTTGGAGGGGGGAAAGTAGGGGAATTGGGGTTAAGTGACTTGCCCAAAGTCACACAGCTAGTTTTTTTTTGGTTAAGTGTCTGAGGCTAGATTTGAACTCAGCTCCTCCTAACTCCAGGGCCAGTGATCTATTCACTGCACCACCTAGTTGCCCCCATCACTTCTTGATATATTTTCTTCTCTTAATTTCTGCAACCTTTCACTCCTGTGTTTCTCTCTTCTATCTCTGTAACTTCTATCTGTAACTATTCCTTTTTCTCTTTGTCTACTTCTACATCCTATTCCACCACTTAAATGTGTACTCACCAAGATTTTTTATTTGGTCCCATCTTCTGTCTTCATGGTATATTTCCTGACAATCTCTTCTATACCATGGTCTCAAAGATCACCTGTATATCAATCAATTACTTGTAAAAATGTATCTCCTTCCTCAAGTTCCCTCTATAGCTCGTCACACATTTCCTGCCTCTATATATCTTCAGAGACATCGTCTGCTGATACTTCACATTTAGTATTTCTAAAATAAACTACTCCTCTTCCCTGCAAAATCTGTTCCACTCCTGAATTTACCTCTCTCGATGACATTCTGCTCTTTCTCTAGTACTGACTCAGCCATGAATGACCCTCTCTTCACACCATCTCCCCTCATTTCCAACTCCAATCAGTCATAATGTGCTATCATTTCCATTTTAGCAGTATATATGCCAGCATAAACTTTGGAGCAACTTTGCCAAATCCTACTGAAAATGGAATGTTAGGAAGCTACTAAACTTCCGCTCATCTATGAAACCTAGTTAGCTTGGGAGTGTCTTTATAACTTAATAATTAATAAACCTCCACCATTGATTACTAGTTGATATCAATTAGTCAGCCAGACTAGTTAGCATTCAGAGAAGGGTATTTATGAAAGCTGTAAGCAAGACAAACTGGTATCAAGACGTATGCCTCCCAGAGGTCTCTGATTCACTTTCCCACAAGTATATACAGACAGTCTGGTGGAAAGTGGGCTCAAACTTCAGCACACATGGCTTACAGTCCCTGAGTGTGAGTTTGAGCCTCATAGCAACCCTAGTACTTGGAAAGTTGGTATAAAAAAAGATCTCCATGGATGAGAATAAGATGAAATTTAATAGAAGCCATTCCTACTTTTGAATTTGAAAAATTTTGTATAAGATCAGAATGGGGAGGAGTTGGCTGAACAAAAGGTTGCATAGAAAAAAATTATGGGCATAATAGCAAAGTGTATGCTCCATGTAAATAAGCCATTTGACATGACAGGCAAAAAAGTAAACACATTCATAGACTCCATTAATGTATAGAACAATAGGTAAGGTAATAACCTCATTGGCTTCTATCCTGACTAGAAAACATCTGGAGTAGTGTGTCATCTCTGGGAGCTCACCCCAGTCTAGAAAGGAGACTGAGAATGTGGAGGATATCTAGAAAATTATAATTAGGAAGGTCCTGGAGACCATACTAGGATTAGTTGAAAGACCAGGGTATTGTTTAGTCAAGAAAATAGAAGACTTGGAGGGAAAATGAGAGCTGACTTCAAGTATTGGTCAGGTTGTGTTATAGAAGTGGAATTTGTATTATTCTATCTAGAAAGGCCAGACCCAGAAGCACTGAATGGAAGCTGTAGTGAGGGAGGTCTTTTTTGGCTCAATGTAAGGAAGTTGGTGCTGTCCAAAAGTGGAATAGGTTGCCTTGAAAAATCCTGACTTTCCTTTCCACTGAAAGTTCTTAAGTACAGACTCCATAAACGTTTGTCAAGTATTTTGTAGAGGGGATTCCTCTTCCTGTATCAGCCAGAATAGATTGTCTCTGAGGTCTCTGCTGTGCTTGAGTTCCTGTGATTGTTTACTTTTTACAATTTATGAGAAAATATAAATGCATATGCTGAGAACTTTAAAAATAACAGAGTAAAATCTTATGCAAGGCAATGCTTATAAAGGTATGAAGTTGTTACAAACAAAAGTTTGTGAGAATCTTGTGAAGAATAAATTAAGATTTAATCTTTGAGGAAACTTCTGGAGTTGCAAGAACATAATGATTTTTTTCTAAATTTTTAAATACCATGAGCTATGTTTGACTTCATACTATAAGTCCTACTATCACTCATTTCACTCTTCATTATTTTGTGCAAGTCTATTCAGGTTTTTCTAAAATCAACAACCTCATCATTGATTATAGCATAGAAGTATACCATATATACTACAACTTGTTTAGCCATTCCTCAATTGAAGGGCATCCCCATGTTTTCTAGTTCTTTGCCACCACAAAGAGGACTGCTATAAACATTTTAGAACATTTAGTTTCTTTTTCTCCAATCATTTTTGGAAATAGACCTAGTAGTGGTATTGCCAGGTCAAAGGGTACAGGGAGTTTAATAACTCTCCGGGCATAATTCCAGATTGCTCTCCAAATGGTTGGATCAATTTAAAGTTCCACCAACAGTGAATTTATGTCCAAATTTTTCCACATCACCTCCAACATTTGTTGCTTTCCTCTTCAATATTTTAGCCAATCTGATAGGGGTAAATGGTCATCTTAAAGCTGTTTTAATTTGAGTTTTTCTAATCGATGATGACTTTCAGCATTTTTTTTTTACTTTCAGCATTTTTCATATGACTATAAATTAGTTTGATTTCTTCATTGGAAAACTGCCTGTTCATATGCTTTAACCACTTACAAATTTGGTAATGACTAATATTCTTATAGATTTTTACAGAGTTCTGTATATATTTGAGATAATATACTTATATCTGAGAAACTGATTTAAAAAATTCCCCCAATTTTGTTCTTTCCTTCTGATCTTGTCATTTGTTTTATTTGTGTAAAACCATTTAAATTTAATGAAATCAAAATTATCCATTTTACAACTCACTCTGCTCTCTATCTCTTCTTTATTCACAAATTGTTTGCTTATCCATAAGTCTAATAAGTAATGTGTTCCATGTTCTTCAAATTTCCTTGTAATATCTCTCTTTATACCTAGGTAATGTGTCCATTTGGACCTTACATTCTAATGGAGGAATCTTAGATATTTAGGTAAATGATGGCTCAGGGAAGGTATTTTGATCCTAATGGTAAATTAGAGAAATAGATAGATATAATTCATTCAGGAACAAGAGCTGATTTGATTTCATCATAGTTCCTGGTTCTGGAACCAAAGAAGAAGATGAGGGGAGGGGAGAAAAAGGGTATGTTCTTGGCAGCAAGGTGATTCAAGGCAACAAGCAGTCAACTTGTGGAGGAAACTGCTAGAGAGGAAGGAATGGCTAGAGCCATGGCTGAAGCATGGCTGGAGATTTCCTAACATGGGATTGCATTTATTTTGCTTGGCTTCAAAGGATGGAACTAAAAACAAGCATTGAAATTTTCAGAAAGGCATATTTAGGCTTTGGTATAAGGAAAAGCTTCCTTACACTATGGCAAAAAAAGTAGATGGCCACTTCTATGGTTTATTGTAGAAAGGATTCTTGTTCAGATATAAGTTTGAATAGAATGAATTATGAAGTTCCTCCCAACACTGAGATTCTAAAATTCCTGAGTTTAAATATCCAAATACCAATAAAGATACATACTTGCCTCTTCTCAATAATAGTATTTTTTCTAATTACTTGTAAAGATAGTTTCCAAATTTCATTTCTATAAAATTTTGAGTTCCAATTTTTCTCCCTCCTTCCTTCCCCTCCCCTTTCCCCAAGACAGCAAACAATCTCATTTAGGTTTTATATACATATACATACATACATACACATATATATGTTCACATATATTTATATATGTATATGTGTGTATATACACACATGCATGTATATATGTATATATGCATATATGTATATGTGTATATATATGTAATGTTGAATGTATTTCTGCATTAGGCATGTTATGAAAAACGAATTAGAACTAAAAAGGAAACTCATGAGAAAGAAATAACAACAAAAGTGAAAATAGCAAATCTTCAATCTTCATTCAGACTTTATAGCTCTTTCTCTGGATGTAGTTAGCATTTTCCATCATGAGCCTCTTGGAATTGTCTTAGATCATTGTATTATTGAGAAGACCTAAGTCTATCATGGTTGATCATCGCACAGTGTTGCTGTTACTGTGTACAGTGTTCTCCTGGTTTTGCTTACTTCATTCAGTATCAATTCATGTAAATCTTTCTAGGTTTTTCTGAAATTTGCCTGCTCATCATTTCTTATAGAATAATAGTATTCGGTTACATCCATATACCACAACTTGTTCAGCCATTCCCCAATTTATGGAAATCCCCTCAATTTCTAGTTCTTGGCCACCAAAAAAAAGAGCTGTTCTAAATATTGTTGTACATGTTTCCTTTTCCCTTGTTTGTTTTTCTTTGGAATACAGACCCAGTAGGGCTACTGCTGGATCAAAGGGTTTGCACAGTTTTATAGCCCTTTGGGCATAGTTCCAAATTACTTTTCCAGAATGGTTGAATCAGTTCACAACTTTATTAGTGTTCTGATTTTCCCACATCTTCTCCAAAATTTATCATTTTTTCTTTTCTGTCATATTAACCAAACTGACGTTGCCTCTTTTCTAAATTCAGATCCCATGGTTGAGTGACTGCTTTCTAAATTTTTGACATTAATTAGTACTGGTGCAATTTGGCAGTAGATTCAAATTGCAATATTTAAAATCAGTACATAATAGACTCTTATTCTATACACAAGCAACCTGTGCAAGTGTTATAGGACTAACACATGCTTACTAGAAAAATGTTTGGATAAACTAAGGGACAAATGAAATTAGAGTTTTCCAAATCCGAGAACGCCTGACAAAAGACATTACTGTGTTATATGTATTCAACATTTTATAATTGTTTAAGAAAATTTAAGGAAAAGAGAAATGATAAGATCACAGATTTGTTTAGGGTTATTTTTTTACTCCTGTAGATTACATTTAAAAATTAGGGTGTTGTACATGGGAACTATTATTGAGTTATTATGCATGTATATGTAATTATTATCTTACATTTGTTTAGCTCTTTTAATATCTAGCATCTTATTTGTTTTTTGCAGTATTTTTGTTAGGTGAGATGCACTGATTTTGTTGCTCCTCTTTACTATAAACACACAAAGAGGTACAAAAGTTTTCTCAAGGCAGCACAGTGAGGTCAAGATATAATTAGAACTAGAATTCACCTGCACAACTGGCACATTCCACCACTGTTGGTCACCCTAGGCGATCCTCTTGATTTTATAATTAGACAGATTTTATCTTTATTGCTCTTCTAACATATCTTTGAGAATCCTTCTCTCTAGTACCCCAAAGCACCCAGTACCCCCATACTTTGCCCAAATCTTCCACACAGACGTACACTTCTACTTCCATGTTTATCTCCTCTTGACCTAGCTCTTTGTCATTTCTTCCTGTTAAAATGTACCAGCTCAGAAGCAGCATTGGGGAAAGGGAAAGGAAAGGAACAATTGCTCATTAAGCACCAACTTTTTGCCAGACATTGTGCTAAGTAGCCTACAAATATTGTCTTGTTTGATCTTCAAAACAACCTGACAAGGTAGGTGCTATTATTGTCCCCATTTTACAGTTGAAGAAACTAAGGCAGACAGGTTAAGTGACATACCCAGGGTCAAACAACTAATGTGTGTCTGGATTTGAACTCAGATCATCTTGGCTCTAGACCTATTACCCTATCTCTACCACCTGGCATGGCATAATGGCTAGGGCTGAACTAGTGTCAGAATAGATCTAGGTTTAAATTCTGCATGAACATGCAACACTCGACAAGTCTCTTAGTCTCTTTCTACCTCAGTTTCCTCATCTGTCATATGAAGAGGTTGGATCAGATGACCGCTAAAGTTCTTTCAAGCTCTAAATTGTGCTTCTGTAACTTTCAGGTGTAAAAGTATCTGATAACTAAGTCATACAAAGAGGGAAGAGAGTCCTAATATCTTAATATACTAGCCATTTATGACTAGTACATTTAAGAATCCCTTCGCTTAGCTGTCTGTTCTATGGAGGAGGAAAGAATTTATGACCAAATGAGATAGAGAACATTGTGAAATGCAAAATGGATACTTTTGATTACATTAAATTAAAAAGCTCTTGAACAAACAAAACCAGTGCAACCAAGACTAAAAGGAAAACAGAAAGACAGAACACAATTTTTATGTCTTCTTTCTGATAAAAGTCTCATTTCTCAAATGAGTCAAAGGATAAATGTTCAAAGGATATGAACATGCAGTTTTCAGGTGAAAGAATGAAAGCTATCTGTAGTCATATGAAAAAATTCTCTAAATCACTATTGATTAGAGAAATTAAATTTAAAACAACTCTGAGGTAACCCCTCACACCTATCAAATTGGCTAAAATGATAGAAAAGAAAAAAGATAAATTTTGGAGAAAATGCAAGAAAATTGGAACTCTAATGCATTATTGGTGGAGTTGTAAAATGATTCAACCATTCTGGAGAGCAATTTGGAAATATGACCAAAGGGCTATAAAACAGTGCATTCTCTTTGATCCAGCAGTAGCACTATTAGGCCTGTATTCCAAAGAGATTTTTTTTTAAGGGAAAAGGACCCACATGTACAAAAATATTCAGAGCAGTTCTTTTGGTGATGGCTAAGAATTGGAAATTGAGGGAATTCCCATCAATTGAGTACATGGATGTAATGGAGAACTATGTGCTGGCAGAGCCAAGATGGCAGTGTAGAAGCAACAAGGTACTGCAGCTCCTGCATAGCCACCTCAAATACCCATAAAATATGACTCTAAACAAATTTTAGGGCTCCAAAACTCATACAGATACAGAAAAAAGTATCTCCCACTGACGGCAGCTTGGCAGGAAGGGCTCATCGCAGCACACTGGGAGCCAAAACCAGCCCAGCCTGAAACCGCAGCTTGGCCCTGGGGCAGCCTCCCAACAGCTCTGGCAACTGCAAAAACCCCAGCAATCTGGGACAGAGCTTTTGCCTCTGGAAGCAGAGTTACACAGACCTAAAAAGACAAGTAATTCACTGGCAACGTGAGCAGACAAAGGAAACAAAGAAAGACCAGCAACCAAACTTTAGATTCCTTTTTTGGGGACAAAAAAAATCAAAGCATGGAACGGGAGGAAGAAAACACAGAAGTCCCACATCAAAAGCTTCCAATAAACATATAGACTGCCTACAAGCCATAGAGCAGCTTAAGGATTTTGAAAACCAAATGAGAGAAGAGGAGGAAAAATTGGGAAGAGAAATGAGAATGATGGAAGAAAACCATGAAAAGAGAGTCAACAACCTGACTGAAGAAAATAACACCTCAAAAAATAGATTAACTCAAATGGCAAAAGAGGCCCAAAAAGCCAATGAAAAGAATGCCTTTAAAAGTTGAATTTGCCAGATTGAAAAAGAATCTCAAAAGCTTTATGAAGAGAATAATTCCTTCAGTATTGGCATGGAGCAAATAGAAGCAAATGACTTTGTGAGAAATCAAGATACTATTAAACAGATTCAAACAAATTCAAAAAAATAGAAAAAATAGCAATGTGAAATATTATCCTTGAGAAAACCACTGACCTGTAAAATAGATCGTGGAGAGACAATTTAAAAATTATTGGACTACCTGAAAGCCATGATAAAAAAAGAACTTAGAAAGCATCCTTCAAGAAATTCTCAAGTAAAATTGCCCTAATATTTTAGAACCAGAGGTCAAAATAGAACTTGAAAGAATTCACCAATCTCCTCTTGAAAAAGACCCCAAAAAGAAAACTCCTAGGATGTTATAGCCAGGTTCTGGAGTCCCCAGATCAAGGAGAAAATATTACAGGCTGCCAAGAAGAAACAATTTGAATACTGTGGAAACACAGTTAGGATAACCCATGATCTAACACCTTCAACATTAAGGGATTGAAGGGCCTGAAATATGATATTCTGGAGATCAAGGGAGCTAGGATTGAAACCAAGAATCACCTACCCAGCAAAACTGAGTATAATGTTCCAGAGGGAAATATGGTCATTCAGTGAGGTGGAGGACTTTCAAACATTCTTGCTGAAAAAAACAGAACTTAAAAGAAAATTTGACACTCAAATACAAGAAACATGAGAAGGTAAACATGGAAAATAAATCATAAGAAACTTATCAAAGTTGAACTATTTTGATGCCAACATGGGAAAATGATAATTGTAATTTATGAAACTTTTCTCAGCATGAGGACAGGTGAAGGGAATACAAATGTATATATAGTATATGTTCACATATGTCTATATAGGAGGGTTTATATATGCATATGAACACAT
>JAQQSW010020676.1:0-10807 GCA_028646575.1 Pseudocheirus occidentalis | reverse complement strand
AAGCTGCAAGCACCCTCCCCCCCCCAAATTCCCTTGCATATATTTTCTCTACTGGACATGTGACCCCAGGCACATCACTTAAGTTCTCTGTACTCTGGGCAAGTCTCTGAGAAAAAAAATGTAGAGAAGATGCTGATTTGTATTAGTAGAGGGAGCTTCCTCATCCATGGTTCCCTATATCAAAGCAACCACAAGATATAATCTTATTTGTATACTTGTTATATTACCACACATTATGTAAGCTCCTTGAGGGCAGGGACAATTATACTGGTATCTTTGTATCCCAGTCCTTTCTCTTGATAGTCACTCATTTTACATTCTTATTCAATTTATATTCTACTATATTACAGACATAACAATACTTATGGATTATTTGGAAACTCAAAATATCAATAATTTTTCATGAAAAGGAAGACGGAATTAGTGTGAGATGGTGTTTGTTTTTCTTTAAAAGACTAGACTGGGAGTAAGGAGGTTGGGGGTAGAGTACCAGCCAATTAGCTGTTTGATTTTAGACAGGACACTTTATCTTTTCTTTATTCTCCTTATCTGTAATCTATTTGAGGGATGTTTAGGGTAGGGATCCTTAATTTTCTTTTGGTTTGGTCTTTGATATGTGTCCTGGATCCCTTTGGCAGCTTAGCAAAGTCCATGGATCGCTCATCAGAAAAACATTTTTAAATGTACAAAAATTTAAATACATAGAATTACCAAAAAAAAATTAATTATGCTGAAATACAGTTACTGAAGTGGTTTCTTTAAGTTCATGGACCTTAGGTTAAGAACTTCTCTTCTAAGGACTCAACTAATGGTAATTACATTCTATAAGTCCTAGATTTTATCATGCAATGTGTCTTCTCCTCACCAGACCCCCAACTGCAAGCAAGACTGCTTGTCTTGGAAGTATATGGAAGGAAATGTATCAAATTCTAAATCAAATTAGATTCCTGAATTTCATCTTCAAGACAGAAAAATCCCACTCCCCCCACAAACAAAAACAAGTTGTGGCCAGAAGTGGACTGCAAGCTTTTCAGTGGCCCGGACCACATCTTGTCACCTAGGGTAGATACTACAGATATGTTATTAAATCAAGCAAAAATGGAACAGCTCAACCAATCTCCCTGCACGACATGTGTTCAGGCTTCACTGCCTCCCTCTGCAGAAAAAGGTGGCAAAGGAGTTCATGTCATTTGAGGCAAACCCTAAGGTTGGATTTCTCCATATTTCAAAAGCTTGATATTTTAGATTTGTGGTTTTCTTTTTTCCTTTTATTTTCAATCAATAAGAGGCTTGAGGAAAAGGAAAAGAAAGGACAGGGTACAGCACCTTAAAATGGCATTTTCTTATCAGGAAGAACTTTCTACTCAGAACCACCCTGATGCTTTCAAAGACTGCTGACTTCTCAGTCTGGAAGCTGTGCACATTTCTTTTGATAAAGTACAAAGTAGAGGCTGGTTTGCTTTTCATGCACTCCCCTTTCAAAACCTATAATCAATCAGCTCAGTCCAATACAGGACAAAATGTACCATCTTTTCCGAAGGAATAATCAGCATAGAATTCAGACTAGTCAGAATCACAAAAGTAATCGATTTTTTGCTTTTAAAATTGCCCTTTTAGTGTCCCTCTTCACTTGTCAAACTCCCCCCAATACACACCGTTGTAACAATAAATAACCACCCTATTAATTGAGATCAGAACTTTATTCATGCAGGATTCTGTATTTCATTATGGTGGCTCTTTCCCATCCATTCTAATTCTTTATAATTTCTCTTCCTCCCCTTAAGTTTTCTTTGCTTCCTGTCACATGTTTTCTCCCCCAATTTCTTGTTCAAGTGTCCAGAATGTCTAATGGATGTTTATATCAGCCTCGGCCAATTTTTCATGTCTTGCATATGTGGACAATATCATGACTCAATAGTCTCTTTTCCTATTTGTGTTTCAGGTGTTTTTCTTCAAAAATTAGGTAATACTTTAGCCCTCAAGATGATATCATTTGTGTATCTACTTACTTAGCAAAATGATTCTTCCTAGGCAAGTGCACTGTAAAACTTTGAAAGGTTCCACCAATTCATATCAGCCTTAAGTCAGGTACCTAAAGGTTATGTACAATGTCTACATGTGAAGAACCCTGCACATCTCAAGATCTTAGGAACAAGTGAACAATTTTTACTTTTTTTTTTAAGTAATTGTCTTCAGAACATGAAGAGTTAATTTGCAGTGCAGGAGAGATATGTCCTTCAGTTCAGCTAAAGGAAAGTTATAAGCAGCCTCTGGGATGCTATTATTATTCCCATTTAATAGATAAGGAAACTGGAGTCCTAAGAGATTAAATGCCATGGAGTACACAGTAACTACATGTTGAAGAGGAGATTTGAACTCAGTTTTCCCTTCAATTGTAACATTCTATCTTCTACTTCAGGAATCAATCAGAAGTCCCTATGCTAAAATAAATAGATATTTATCATCAATGTCCATGAGCTTCTTTCCTGGTCTATAATAGTTTCAAGGGAATTTGAACACTCCATATTCTCAGATGAAAAGATTTAGAGTGAAAGGAACTGGATTCAAAAACTGGCTCTGCCAGTTACTATGACAATAAGCTTCACAAAGAGCCAGGTGGCACAGTAGACACAGTATTGGACCTGAAATCAAGATCTGAGTTCAAATTCAATCTTAGATACTTACTAGCTGTGTGATCTTGGTACAGTCACTTAACCTTTGATTGTCAGACTTTCCTCAACTGTAAAGTGGGGTAGAACCTACCTCACGTGATTATAATCTGGATCAAATGAAATATCTATAAAAGGCCTTTGCGCAGTGCCTAGCACAGATAATGTATGATAGATATAAAGGTTTATTCCCTTCCTCTTATCAGTCATTTTATATCTCCTGGTTTTAACTTCCTCATTAGTAAAATGAAGGCAATGAATGAGATGACATCTAAGTTTCCTTTTTTGATCCTATGATTATATCTAGAAATTATCCTAAGTGCGCTAAATAACATATTTAGTGAATGTTAGGCATTTCATAGAAAAAAAAACTTTTTGGGGGGAGAGGGGAAATCAAAGATGGTAACTATTACAATAAAAAGCTAACATTTTTCTCCTCACATTCTTATACTGTTAGCACCTTCCACTTAAATGGTCTAAGCTTCAAAACAAGGAGGAAAAGTTAAATTATCAAAGTAAGGAAGAGGCTTTGGGGAGGTGCAGACAATGGTTGTCTGGACATATATAGAAAGTCTGAAGAGCACAGAGAATTTTCTAACATGTAAAGCTGAGGTTCTCTTCTTATATACCAGTGGTGATGCTCGAAAAGTCCCAAAGGGAGGATTTTAGAGATGAAATCAACGGGCCTATAACCCATCTGAATAGATGAAAAAAATCATGAGAAGTTGTTTTCTACTTGGGAAGGCCCATTACATGTGATGCGGTGTGGCATGAGATAAGTGGCAAGCCAGGGAAAAAATGACAGTCAAAAGAGCCAAGTGTAAGACTCATACTGAAAAAGAGTTGGTTGAATTACATGAAGGTCAAAGATGGAGGGAGAGACAAATGAATAATGATGAGCTCTATCACCTGCTGAAGAGTTAGCAAATGAACTGACAAGTGACCAAATAGATGCCATGTGCTGAAAATGCAAGACATGGAACTCCAGTTTTGTATTTAGTCTGATGGCAGGAGAGGAGGGCAGCAAAATTTGCAGGAACAGGATTGTTTCAGGGTTTGCAATGAGGAACAACAGTGGCCAGCTGTTTGTGCTACAATAAAGAGAGTGGGGCTGGGGAAGGTGCCTAAGGCATGGTGCTAGGCACTAAGCTAACTGTCTTACAAATATTATCAGCTGATCTTCACAACAACTCTAAGAGTTAGATGCTATTATTAGCTTCACTTTACAAATGAGGTAACTGAGGCAGACAGGGACTAATGGACTTGTCCAGGGTCACAGAGCTAGTATGTGTCTGAGACTGGATTTGAACTTAGGTCTTCCTGATTCCAGGAGCAGCACTATATCCACTGAGCCACCTAGCTGCCATTACAGGTATTCTAACATATGAAATTCTGAATATATACTATACACATGCATAGAGGCAGATGTAATACATAATATGGGGGGGGGGAGAATGCATATGATTCTACAATATGGCCAACTGCATTTAGGCAGAAAGGAAGATTGTTAAAATTGATCGCTGTGCTATTTGTACCTTAAAATAATGTTAGAATGAAAAAGAAGTCCCAAATATATCAATTTCAGTTCTGTTCAATTTGACTAGATGCCTTGACAGCAAAGATTAAAAGCTATCTCTGGCATTAATACTAAATGCATATGCAATACAGTAAATGCTTCTTTGTGTTATTAAGCAATATCCATTTATTCTTTAATATTCTCTAATACCTTATGCTCAAACCCAAGGTCATAAATTAGGCAGAATGCACTGACAAGAATTGTCTGGTATAATGAAGAGATTCTGTTTCATAATAAAATACTGCATTTGTCATTCCAGATAAATACTAAATGATATTTGAAGAGAGTTTATATGATATTAAACATATGGTTAGTCTTAGAAGTTTTGTGCCATTTTATATGAAATTAGCAAAAAAAACCCCACATTGTACTTTTAATGTCATAGCTAGAGTACTAGTCTCCCTTCATTACCAATAACAAAAGATATCCCCAGAATAGGGCCCATTAATACCCTTGTGATGATCCAACTGTAAACATTTCAGGAGGATTTAAAACAGCTTAAACATACGGGAAATGCATAATCTCAGAAGTAATTTCTATATAAGGGTCTATTAATTTTTTAAATAACCCTGATAACATTTATAGACAATACCAGCACATTCCATCTAAAGTGTGCCTGTCCTGTTGATAACCTATACAACCTATACAACCTATACAATGCAGCTACCCTTCCTCAAGTTTTACCTAGTCTTCTGAGGCTGGAAATAACAGTTCTTTCTAGCTTAATTTACTTCCTTACCAACAGAGTGATGAAGTTTGCCTCCCACTGGGAGAACCCACCATTTAATGAAAGGCACATTGTTTTCTTTCATGTTGTCAAAAACTGTCCCCAAAGAGATGCTGTACTGGCCTAGGAAGATAGTATTCTATCTCTATAGTTAGAAGATTAAATCCTTTAATTCAACAAGCATTTAGTAAAGATCAACTGTGTGCAGGGCACTGTGCAAGATGCTGGGGAATACAATAATTTATTAAAGCCCCCATCCTTTGGGGGTGGGTGGAGGGAGGTGGAAGGACACAGCACATACACAGATATGTAAATTTCAGGAGAAATATGTGCAAAGGGAGATAGAGACCTATACCAAAGACTAAGGAAAACTTTGAAGACCAAGAGATCAGTTGAGGGGATTAAAGGAAGACTTCATTGAGAAGGTGGGCATTGGAACTGATCCATGAAAAAAAAGAAAAAAAAAGAAAGGTGACATTGAGGAAGTATTGTACTCCAGGATAAAGTGAGATCTGGGTGAATACTAGAGGTGGAAGGTTAAATTGGAAACTCAGTCAACATTTCTTGAGAGTATCAAATGAAGATGATATTTGTAACGCACTTAGCTCACTTCCTGGCATATAGTGTTATATAAGTGTTGTTGTTAGAACACAACGCATAATGGGCAGTAACGTAATGGAAGGAAGGGAAAGTAGACTGTGGCCAGATTATGGAGGGCTTTGTATTATATTTTGAAGATAATAGGAAATCACTGAACATTTTCAAGTAGGGAAATAACATGAAGAGAAATAATGAAGGGAGACACTATAATTCAGCAGTAGCAGGGCTCAATTTGAAGTTTGAAGCTCAGGGTTCAAAATCCTGTCTTTTAATCATCTTGGTGACCTTAAGTTTTCTCTTAGCCCTCTCAGGGTAAAATAAAGGACAGTAAGATCATGGGATGGGAGATTAGAACTGGTCTTGGAGTCAGAAAGATCTGTGTTCAAGTCTTGCCTTGAAACATACTGTCTGTGTGATCCTGGGCAAATCACATACATCAGTATCCCCAAGTAACTCTAAGTTGTACTGCAGAGTAGGTGCTCATCTAGATCAGCAGGGGGCGATGTTGTGATCCCAAGACTACACTGGGACAGCTAGATAGGACAGGGGATAAAGTGCCAGGCCTAGAGTCAGGAAAACTCATCTTCCTGAGTTCAAGTCCAGCCTCAGTACCTGCTACATGACCCTGGGTAAGTTGCTTAACCCTGTTTGCCTCAGTTTTCTCATCTATAAAATAGGTTGGAGAAGGAAATGGCAAACCACTCCAGGATCTTAGTTAAGAAAATCCCAAACAGGGTCATGAAGAGTTGGTAACAATTGAACAACAACAAGAAGATTGCATTGACACTTCTGTCCAGAATTGAGTAGAGAGGCAATAAACTAGGTGCAAAGAAACTGATTTGGAAGCTGTTTGGATTGGGTACTTTCTTAATTAGGATGGTAACAGCATGAATAGGCAGAAGACAACAGATGCAAGGGATGGTTGAGGGACAGAATAAATAGAACTTGGTTAATCATTAGATGAAAGTAGGTAAGAGAGAAGGAAGAATCAAAGATGACAGTGTCTGGAAGGATAATGTAGCTGAGAGCTTCTCATAATTCATTACTGTACAGCATAAGGAACCTTTGTGTTGATAATATGTTTAGTGTAACCTACACTGAAATACCATATTAAAAACATTAAATGTTTTAATTTGAGAGTTATATTTCTTAAATTTTATAAATCTAAAAGTGTGTTTTCTATCTATGATTCTAACTGCACATACAAAAACATAATACCCCAAATACACATACTGGAGACATCAATGAACATTAATGGACTATTAAAGGACCTTGTTAATGCTTAGAAAGCGATTGATATGAGGTCTAAATGTGATACATGTTTGATATCATTCTTTCTTTGTTCTAGGCCTTTAATATTGTTCATTAAATGACTCTACAACGAAATAAAACTCACAAAAACGTCACTGATTATGAGCACAGAATCATAACAAGAGAAACACTATTTCATTTTTGCCTTTGTCATAATAAGAGAGGAGATGGAAGGAAAGGGGAAGTAATAAGCATCTATAAAGGGCCTACTATGTGCTAGGCCTGTGTAAATGCTTTACAAATATATGATTTTATTTGAGCATCATAATAATCCTGAAAAGTAGGTGCTGCGATCATCTGCATCTTACAGTTGAAACAAATAGTGGTTGAATTACTTGTCCAGGTTCATATATAGTTAGTAAGTGTCTGAAACTGTATTTGAACTCAGATCTTCTTGACTTTGGACCAAGGGCTTCAACCACTGGAATACTTTGAAGTTTGGGAGACTAAATTCAGAGCTGGGACAGCTAGGTGATGCATAGGAAAGAGTGCCAGCTCTGAACTCAGGAAGACTCATTTTACTGAGTTCAAATCTGGCCTCAGACACCAACTCTGTGACCCTGGGAAAGTCATTTATCTGTGTTTACCTCAGTTTCCTCATTTGTAAAATGAGCTGGAGAAGGAAATGGCAAACCACTCCAGTATCTTTGCCAAGAAGAATCCAAATGTGGTCACAAAGAGTAAGACATGCCTGAAAAATGACTGAACAACAAGAAAATTCAAAGCTAAATTTCCCAGGGCTCTGGCGAATCAGCCCTTTGTGAGCAATTGCGAATGCACCTCTGAAATCAGCACATTGCTAACTAGTTCTTTTCCTTGTTAAAAAAGAAACAATAGAAACTGCAAACAATTCATGGGTGATCACTAAAGTTGAAGAAATTGCATGGGAGATGAAGGAAAGGGAAAGAATGCAAGCCAGTAATACTTATAAGTAACAAAACAGAAGCAATGAATGCAGAACTCCTTTCAGGAGGCAAAGAGATTTCAGGAATGGCTTATTTCCTTCTTATGAGCTGGATTGCTTTAACATTAAATACCAGATACCATGCCATATTACACATGCCCTAACATGACTCAAAACCTTAGCAGTGATGATTTTCTTAGCTGAGACATCAATGCCCCAAATTCTAGCTTAAACAATAGCCATAAAATTATTTGGCAAAGGGTCTATGTGTGAAAGCAAGAATTCCTATCTTACTAACTTAAATTTCCTGAATCATCATCATGTCTCAAAAATTACTATGATCAGAGGATAGGAGTCTAAAAACTCAGTGGCCATCAAGGTACCTTAGAACAGTGTTTTATGTATATGTAAAGATTCATCACTAAAGTAGGTTGTGTTTGTCAACTGAATTTGACTGTTTCACCTCAAAATTTTCCTGTGAAAATAGAGCAAGGTCTTCATTAGCCAGGATCAAAGAAAACAGAACCTTCATTTAACATAAATACGTAAGTAAAAACAAAATAAGTTCATTTGACAGATTCAGAAAAAAATAACTTTATGTGGTGCCTAGAATTTTATTGTAGACACAACTACAATATAATCCTAATGATCCAAGCCTTTGAATGAACCTCAGTCATCAAATACTTAGTTATGCTGATAATATTCTACTTCCTAAGGCAGGAAAAAGGAATAATCTATTTTGTAAAGATTCCCAACAAGGAGAGTTGAAACAAAAAGGCATGTTTAATTAAAAATTAATCTGGAATCCAAACTAACCCCAACACACTGTTCCCTAAGAATTCCACTAATGGTCATATTTCTATATCTTCAGTGAGGAGGCACTGATTATATAATAACTAAGGCAAATCCAACTCACATCAGAGAGTAAATAAGACTCCACAATTAAGGGGACCACAACAATGGCCCCCTCTCTGTGGTCCATACAGTGAAACCATTTACTTATGGATACTGACTATGTTTATCTTAAGTCTTCCAGATCATAGAACATGCCTATATAACAGATGGATAAAAGAAAGCCGCTTTTTCTTCCTGTCTTGTCCAGAACAAATGGCCTCAACATAAGTCCACATTCATTCTTTAACACCAGGGTTACCAAGGATGCCAAATCCTTGCTTTTAAAAAGCTTGTCTTTTTCTCCCTGAGACAGAACAGCTCTGTGGTCTTTTCTCTTCTATCTGAGGCCATGTCCACATTTCTCTGTTTAATCCAGTCCCTGTGCAAACAATGAAGTCTCAGGCAGTTTTAATTGACTCAGGGATGTTACACTTCAATTTGCCCTCAGTGCCACTAACCCTTCAACTGTCTCCTTCATTAAATGTCAATCTGCACAAGGAAAGTGTGCCTTTTCTATGGGGCCTGTTTTTATGGCTCACCATTCTCTCCACTGGTGCATGTGTTTGTATGTGCGTCAAAATAGCCTTACCTGCTGCCTTTGCAACATCTGCAGTTGTCATGTTTTGGAAACTGGAGCTCACTTTGAAGGTCACTGCTGGTCCCAGCACACTGAAAGAGATCATTTAAAAACAAAAAGTTCATCATTGAGACCTCTAACATAATGTTCCTTTCGTATGAAAGCCAGATGAAAAACATTGACATATTAAGTGGAAAGCATCCAGGGCCACTGCTAGACCCCTGATTTGACCTCCCCTGGGTTTTGTATTTCATAGGAAGCATTATTCTTTGGTCCTCTCTTCAAGTAATTCAATCGATGTGCTTTCCTTTACAAAGCACATGCTTCAGTGCTCTTATCTTTTAAAAAAATATTCAAATCAACCCCAGTAACCCAATAATAACAAGCAAATGTTCATGCAACATTGAGGGGGAAATTGACACAGAAAGAGATTTCAGTTTTTAAGTTCCCAAGGGATTAAGATAAACAATCTGACCCTTTAAAAAATCAACAAAAAAGAAAATTTACCAGAAGTCATTAGGACTTCTACACAGAGTGAAGAGAACAAACAGGCAGAATGAATCCCAGGCAGGAATAATCAAATAGGTATGAATTTCCTAAACATCGTGTTGAACACTCACTTCTCTGTGTCATTTTATGCCAGAACCCCACACACTTTAGAAACAAATATAGCGGTACACAATGTTATTCTAAATCAGAGACCACTAGGGACGGACTCAGGTCCAGTCTTTATTGAAAAATATACCAAGGCTAAAGGACCTAAAATTTCCCCATTTTAAGACAGTTATTCAGTTTCCCTAACTGAAAATATACAGATTGCTAGCTTTATAGATTAACCAGTGATTGAGAAATATGTCTGTAACCAGTCAGAGAACTGAGCCATCCCATAGAGACAATTCTTAGGGCTCAATTGTGGTCAACTGATGTAGATCACTCACCATTGCCATGCTCTTTTCTCATCATTAACAGTTTCTACCAATAATGTTATGTACTGTCTTCATTTGGCATATAGCCCTATCAGCAATAATAAGACTTAAGAGAAATAAAAGGCAGTTCCCAAGCTGGAAAAAGTTGGGACCTCCTTCCTTAGAATGCATGAGTTGTCATATTGGGTGAAACCAATAGCCCACCAAACCTTATATTTTCTTTCACACTATAGTACCTAGGGACACTGGATAAAAGTTGAGCTATTCCCTATGTCATCATTCTCAAAGATATAGCATCAACCAATTCATCCACAAGCATTTATCTGACTTTGTTTCTATGTACTAAGCACTGGGAAAAGGAAAAAGGCTTGCCCTCAAAGGTAATCACACTTTAAGTAGGGAGACAGCATGTAAATAAATACATAGGTTCATCTAAGACAAATACAGAAAACAAACATTACAGAAAGGTAGTATTAGAGGGAAGGATCTAGGAACTGGGTAAACTAAGAAAGACATCATAAGAATGTGGCATATCAGCTGAATTTTGAAGGAATCCAGGTATTGTGTGAGGCAGAGGTAAGGAAACAGAGCTTTCCAAGCATGGAAGACAGTTAACAAAAAAG